>CAUYON010034973.1:0-11498 GCA_963573935.1 Arctocebus calabarensis
GTGGCTCAGTCTGGAGCCCCAGACAACACTCAAATACCTCCGCACTCTTGCCCCAGTTCTCTCAAGGCAGTTCAACCGAGTGCCAAGTCCAAAAGAAACCCAAACAGCTCACAGGTAAGGCCTTTCCAGTTTGCAATCTCATTGCTGCTGTAGTCACAGCTGCCGGCAGGATTAGACTGAACGAACACACGCAACCACTTGTCAGATCTCCACTGCTTTTGCCTTCCTCAGGGGGACCAGAAGTCTCACGCTGTCTCCCTGTGTCCCCAAAGGGATGTTTCTGGGCAGATCTCACCCGCCAGAGATGCCTGAAGTCTTCTCTCCCCAGTCTCACCGAGCCCAGTTGCAAGGAAGCTGTTACTCGGCCACCATCTTGGCTCCTCCTCGGGAAATTTTTAATTATGATATCCTCTAGTTTGGTTTCTCCTTCAGAGGTACCTATAATTCATATGTTTGAATGCTTTCGTGAAGTCTCATAATTCTCTAAGAGATTGTTTAGCTTTTACTCTCTTTTTTGATTTCTTTTTCTTTTTCTTTTTTTTTTTTTTTTGCATATTTTTAACAGGGTTTGTTCAAACCCACCACTTCCAGCATATGGGGCCAGCACCCTACTCCTTTGAGCCACAGGCACCACCCTTATTTTTTGACTTTTTAAATACCTGAGTTAGATCAAGAACCTTATCCTCTAGCTCTGAGATTCTTTTTTCTCCATGGTTTTATCAGTTATTGATACTTTCTATTGCATCTTTAAATATCCTGTGTGACTCCTTTTATTCTTTAAGCTCTGACATATCCATTCTAATTTCATCATTTCTTTTATTCCTTTCTTGGGTTAGTTTTTAGATTTGCTTTTAGTGGTTTTTCACTGTCCCTTCAATTCTCATCATTGTTTTTGCCATCCATATTGTAAATTCCCTGTGTTTCATTTCCATAATTCCTTTATATGTGGGTTCCTCTGTGGTAGCTGCCTCATATCTCTTGGGGGTATTGATCTGTTGGGTTTTATCAAGTTGACAGAATTTTTCATTGGTTCATGCTCATGTGTGTTTTCTTCTTGTTCATTTCCTTCCCTTGCTTTTTCCTCACTTCTTCCTTCTTCTTAATTTTCCTTGTCTCTGTGATTGGGTTTAGTATGGCCTCATTCTTGGCTTCTGGAGTCCCCTGCTGTCTCACCGTGTCACCAGAATGATATTTGTGGGAGGGACAATCCAGCCAGAGGTGGCTAGAATCCACTCTCCCCAGGAACGGGTGTTGAGGAGATATCTCTAGTCTACTATCTTGGACCTCCAACTTGCTATTAATGCTTTTTTGAATGCTTTGTAGTATTTATTCAAAAAGCCATTTGGCCCTGGGCTTTTAGTTGTTGTTAGGAGGTTTTTGACCACTGATTCATGCTTCTTATTTGCTATTAGTCTGTCTAGGTTTCCTATCTCTTCTAGATATAGTTCTGAATTTATACATTTTTTCTAGGTTATTCTATTTGACATATAATTAGTTATTCATAATAGTCCCTTATAATTCCTCTTATTTCTGTGGCATTTATTATAATATCTCCTCTTTCATTTTTAATTTTATTTATTTGAGTCTTTTCTCATTTTTCATCCTAGTTAATCTACCTAAGTTTTTGACAATTTTGTTTGTCTTTTAAAAAACTTTTAGTTTGTCGCTTCTTTATTGTTTTTTATTTTCTATTTTACTTATTTATACTCTGATTTTTATTGTTTACTTCCTTCTACCAATTTTGGGCTTATTTTGTTCTTCTTTTTCTAGTTCCTTGAGGTATAAAGTTAGGTTATTTGTTTAAGACCTTTCTTCTTCTTCTTCTTTTTTTTTTTGTATGAAAGGTCTTTATTGGCGGGGGATGCTGCAGAGCACCATTAAGGAGGAGGGAAGAGAGAGAGAGAACCAGGGAAGAGAGGAGAGGAGAAGAGAACATAGAGAGAGAGAGAGAGAGTGAGAGAGAGAGAGAGAGAGAGAGAGAGAGAGAGAGAGAGAGAGAGAAGAGAAGAGAAGAGAAGAGAAGAGAAGAGAAGAGAAGAGAAGAGAAGAGAAGAGAAGAGAAGAGAAGAGACACACGGCAGGAGAGAGAGAAGAGAGAGAAGAGAAGATGATTCTTTTTTAATGTAGACATTTATTGCTCTAAATTTTCCTTTGTGGCATTTTATAAGTTTCCTTATGTTGTATTTTTGTTTCCATTTGTCTCAAGCTACTTTTAAAATTCCCATTTCATCTTTTATTTGACTCATTTGTTGTTCATAGTGTGTTGTTTAGTTTCCACATATTTGAGAATGTTCCCATTTTCTTCCTGTTATTAACTTCCAGTTTTATTCTACCATGGTCAGAAAGATACCTGGAATAAATTTAATCTTCTTGAACTTTTTAATACTTGTTTTGTGACCTAACATTCATTTATCCTTGAGAAAGTTCTGTATGTGCTTGAGAAGAATGTGTGTTCTTCTGCTTTGGGGTGGACAGTTCTGTACATATTTGATGAACTATTTGGTTTATAGTGTTCTTTGTCAGCTATTTATTCATTGATTTTCTGTCTAGATGTTCTATTCATTATTTTAAGTTGGGTATTGAAAACTTGTGCTGTTAGCATATTGCCATCAATTTCTCCTTTCAGATCTCTCAACATCTACTTTGTATATTTAGGTCCTCTGATATTGGGTGTATTTGTATTATTTATTTATTTATTTGTAGTTTTGCAGTTTTTGGCTAGGGCTGGGTTTGAACCTGCCACCTCTGGTATTTGGTGCCGGCACCCTACTCCTTTGAGCCACAGGTGCCGCCCTATTTTCTATTTATATTTGCTATGTCTTCCTGTTGAATTGACCCTTTTTCATTATACAATAAACTTCTTTGTCTCTAGAGACAGTATTTTACATAAAGTCCATTTTGTCTGATATAAGTACAGCCTCCCCTGCTCTCTTTTGATTACCATGTACTTAGAATTTCTTTTTCCATTTTCCATCCCTTCACTTTCTGCCTTTGGGTTTCTTAAATTTAAAGTGACTCTCGCATCGATAGCGCATTGCTTGATCTTATTTTTCCGCCCTTTAAGCTGCTCTTTGCTTTTAGATTGGAAGGTTTAATCCATTTATATTTAAAATAAGTATTTATAGATGAGGACTTACTATTGCCATTTTGTTAATTGCTTTCTGTCTGTTTTTGCAGTTGTTTTGTCCTTGTCATTCACTCTTTCTGTCTTTCATTGTTATTCAAAATTTTGGGTAGTGATTTGCTTTGATTCTTTTTTATCTATTGCCTATCCATTATAGGTTTTTTCTTTGTGGTTACCTCAAGCTTTGCAATAATATGTCTTGTAGTTGTAATAATTTTAAGTTGATAACAATTCAATGTCAATTGGATTAAAAAACTACACCTTTTCTTCCCTGAACTTTGTGATTTTATAGTCTGCCTGCTTTCTTCTATATTGTGTACCTATTAACAATTTTTTTCTTTTAACTTGTATGTTATGCTTAAAAGTAATTTGTGCACCACCACTACAGTGCACATTATCCTGTGCTTGTCTGTATATTTACCCTTTACCATGAAATTAATGTATTCATGTGCTTTTGCATTGCTGTTTAGCATGTTCTGTTTTCAATTTGAAGAACCCCTAAACAATTCTTGTAAGGCAGATTTAGTGGTGATTAACTCCCTTAATTTTTTTTTTCTGGGAAAGTCTATCTCATCTTCATTTATAATGGATAATTTTATTGAGTATAGTATCCTTGTTTGGCAGTTTTTTCTTTCACTATTTTGAATGTATCATCCCACTCTCCTGATCTACAAAGTTTCTGCTGAAAATTCTGTGGGTGGTCTAATAGAAAATTCTCTTATATGTGATGCATAACTTTTCACAATTCAAAAATTGTTTTTAAAATTCTTTTTGTCTTTCACTTTTAGCATTGATGATAATGTGTCTTAATGTACTGTTCTTTTGTTAATCCTATTGGGGCTCCTTTGTGTTTCATGAATCTGGATGCCTATTTTTCTCCCAATATTGGAAACTTTTTACTTATTATTTCTTTAAATAAGCTTTCTCTTCTTTCTCTCTCTCTTCTCCTTCTCAGAATTGTATGACATGAATATTGGTTTGTTTGATGGTTTCCCTAAAAATCCCATAACCTTTCTTCTCTCGTCTTCATTTTCTTCTTTTTCTTCTCTAATTGGATAATTTCAAATGGGCTGTCACATGCATAGATTTTTCTGCTTCATCAAATCTGTTCTTAGATTTGAAAATTTTCCCATTTGCTTGCTGTTATTAATCAATATTGCAGTTTTTATTTCATGCATTGTACTATTCAGATCCAGAATCTCTGTCTGTTTTCTCATTGCTTCAATTTCTTGTTGAACTTCTCCTTTTGTTCATGTATTATCTTTCTGATTTTGTTGTCTTCTGTCTTCTCTTATGTTTTACCGAGCCTTTTAGAAACAATTATTTTTATTTCTTTGTCAGGAAATGTATAGATCTCTATTTCTTTAGGGTTGGTTACTAGAATTTATTGTGTTTATTTGGTAGTATAATGTGGCCATAGTTATTTATATTCTTTATGGCCTTATGTTAACATCTACACATTGAAATAACAGTCACATCTTAGAACCTTTATTGATTAGCTGCAATGGGGAAAGAGTTTCATTTATGGGTGGGTGCAAAGTTACCAGCTTAGTAGTGTGCAATGGTTCTAGTTCCATAAGCAAACAGTGGCACCAACTCCTTACAGCTGTCAGGTGAATTCAGTGTTGGCAAAGACTATAGCAGTCCATGGAATTAAAACATATGTGCATCTATGCTGGTGGTAAGACTTGTTAGACTCCTTACCAAGGAAGACTGATGGTATCCTCCTGTTCTCCTTTTCACTTGTAGGGATTAGTTATGACCAAGAAGATTGCCCTTAGTTCTGGAGTCTTGGAAACAGGTGTGTGTGCAGCAGTAGTACCACCAAAGCCTGGGGTATTGGTGATGGGTGTGTGTACAGCAGTGGCAATGCCATGGCCCAGGGCATAAGCATGCAGATAATGGTGCTGCAGCATGGAAGGGGTGTGGAAGCTCCACTGTTTCCATTGTTAACCTCCTAGTCTGCCATCTTGCTGATGTCATTCCCAAAGGACAATTCTAATAGTAAAGAAAATCATTATTCAATGAACATATGATTGTCTTTGCAATAATACTCCAGCTGTACTAAACACTGCTTCCAAAATCATGAAAGTTTTTGTCATTAAAGATTTGGTTTCCACCTGATCTCTCATGAGAAAGTCATATTTGTAACCCTGTTTTGAAGGGTGCTGTCAAAGACCTCCATATTTGTGTTCATTTGTTCATTAGGACTTCAGGCAGCTCCATCAGCTGATGTTAGTGTTGGCAAAGGCTATTGGAATCCATGGTGGTGAAAGATGCTGAAGTCTTCTTGATCTCTGTTTTGTCCACAGGGGAAGGTCATAGCCAAATGAACACTTCTTGGTGCCAATCTGTGCTGGATTGGGAAATGGGAGGAATGGGATGATGTGGGTGAAATGCTTTCCTACACTTTTCTAGGCAGCCACCACTATTTTTGTGCTTCCTTATGTTGCTACAACTTCTTCATTGTACTTCAGAGCTCTTCCAATGCTCTTCTCTCTCTGTCTCTCTCCCCCCACCTCACAGAGTCTCACTCTGTTGCAGGCTAGCGTGCCATGGCATTAGCCTAGCTCACAGCAACCTCAAACTCCTGGATTCAAGCAATCTTCCTGCCTCAGCCTCCTCAGTAGCTGGAACTACAGGCACCTGCCACAATACCCAGCTACTTTAAAAGCTATTTTCATTAGTGGGTAGTTGTTAAATCATTGTTTTGTTGAGGAAATGTGGGCTGTAACCTTTTAGTCTGCCATCTTGTTGATGTCACTCCCAAAGGACAATTCTAATGGTAAAGAAAATCATTATTCAAGGAGTATATTATTGTCTTTGCAATAATACTCCAGCTGTACTAAACACTGCTCCCAAAATCATCAAATAAAGTTTTTATCATTAAAGATTTGGCTTCCACCTGATCTCTCACGAGAAAGTCATATTTGTAACCCTGCTTTGAAGTGTACTGTCAAAGTCCTCCACATTTGTGTTGATTTGTCACCATCTGCAGATGGGTGACCTGATGGATTCTTTAAGTGAACTCTTGAAGGCATCACTCTGTGCTACATGTCTTATGCACAGTAGGTACATTTTAATTTTGCTAACCTGTTCAGAGATTCACACATACTCAGCCACTGCACTCCTCCATGAGCTATGCCCCTTCCAGAGCAATCCATTTTTCAGTTTCTTTGTTTTTTCTTTTTTTTTGAGACTGAGTCTCACTATGTCACCCTTGGTTAAAGTGCTGTGGTGTCATAGCTCACAGCAAACTCCAACTCTTGGGCTTTATTGATTCTCTTGCCTCAGTCTCCAAGTAGCTGGGACTACAGATGCCCACCACAATGCCCAACTATTTTGTTGTTGTTGTTGTTGTCATTGTTGTTTAGCAGGCTTGGGCCAGGTTTGAACCTGCCAGCCCTGGTGTACGTGGCTGGCATCCCAGCCACAGAGCTACAGGTGTTAAGCCCATTTTTCAGTTTCTATTTAATACTTCCATTATTCCAGTGGCTGACCAGAACCTAGATGATATCATGGTCAATCAATAGAACCTGTACCTTCCCTCACCCCCCCCCATGTGCTTAGAAGGAGAACTAGAAAGATACTGACTCATTTCTCAGTCCACAGTGTGCTTCTCCTCCTGTCTATGCCCTCAGATGAAGTATTCCCATCTGAGACCCTTAGAAATAAAAATATGGTCACCTTAATGGCATTTATACTCTGTCCTCCCTCACATACCTCTATTGTCTATTTCTTTTGGGTTATCTCTCAACAACTGGCCTAATTACTCAAGACAGAAAATAGAATGTGCTGTGGGAAACACAATTGCTCATTCTGTAACCATTTCCTCTAAATAACTTCTTGCATGCCCATCTACTGTAATTACCTGTCTTGAGGCTCAAGAACTAGTATAAACTTCATGTCTCACCACTACCTTCTAATATCTTTTCCCATTGGCTGCTTTAGATTCGTTTTATTGGCTGGAGCCTGTTACTATAGGCTTGTGAGAACCAAATATGTGCATTTCTTCTCAACTCTGCATTCAGTGATGTTACACGTGTGGCCTTAAATAATCCATAATAGAAGTATTAACACCATGGAAATTGTCAAACACGGCAAATAAAACTTTCTCCCTTCCCATAGAGCTACTTGTTCACATTTACCAGAAAAGCCCTGCTTGTATCTTACTTTCTCATTTTTGACAAATCTTATTTGGCTTTCTGGCTTGGCACAACTATTTTCCTTTTTTCTGAACTTACACTTATTAAGAAAGTTGCTTCAGGGAACTGTTCTTTGATTTCAAATATCACATCACGGCATGGAAGGCATTCCACTTCTTTGGCTTGTCCAGACATAAGGGACATCTCTCCACAGTAACCTTTCTGACTCAACATGTCAGAGACAAGGTGTCAGACAAGCTTAAGAGTCCACTTGGATCCTGGAGACTTCTATTTGCATTTTGCAGAGGAGAGTTGTGGCAGTGGTGTACATAGACATTCTGCCAAGTGACAGCCCAGCACTGGAACTGTGGAATTTCAGTATTCAATCCATAGCTGTTGCTGCCAAAACTCCCACTCCTGTTGAAAATCACAGGAAAGTAGGATTCCTTGTGGTAACACTACTTTCCATTGAAGACATTCTGATCCAGGATTGCAGTGAAAGTTGTGCATATTATTATATTTCTGCTCTTTTGATGGGAGAAAACAAAAGTGACAACATTTTCGGATCGTACTCACTATGTATCGTATATTAACTAATTTAATTTTCAAATTAACCCCCAAATGCACACTACCGTATACCCATCTTAATTAATTAATTAATTTATTTATTTATTTTTGTGGTTTTTGGCCGGGGCGGGGTTTGAACCCGCCACCTCCAGCATATGGGGCCAGCGCCCTACTCCTTTGAGCCACAGGCGCCACCCCCCATCTTATTTATTTATTTATTTATTGTGGTAAGACATTTAAAATGTACTGTTAGTTGTTTTGAAATATACCCTTGCATTGTGCACATTAGATGAGATCCCACCAAATACCCTCCCTCCTCCCACTGATTACCCTGCTTCCTTCCCCTCCCCTCTTTCTTCACCGCTCCCCCTTGCTAGACTGTATTTGTGTTTTATCATTTGTATGAATGTGTGTTTATATATTGGTTTCATAATAGTATTGAATACACTGGATACTTTTTTCCATGTTCTTGAGATACTTTACTAAGAAGCATGTGCTCCAGCTCCATCCAGGTAAGTGTAAAAGATGTAAAGTCTCCTTTTTATGGCTGAATAGTATTCCATATACCCATTTTAAAGATGTGGACACTGAGGCATAAAAACCATTAAGTAACTTACCTAAGTTCACAAAGTCAGTAGGCAGCAGAGTCCAGATGTTGACCTAAGCAGTCTGCCTCTAGATCTTATGCTCTTAACTATTACATCATGTTGCTCACTAACACAAAGATGTTGGTGAGTCTCCTGCTATGCCTCAACAGTACATCCCTCAGCAGAGCCAACAGGTGTTTAACACTTCCCACTGAGAGGATCTTTCCTGAGCAATGGATTCTGTTACGCAATTTTCAGTTTCTAGCAGGGTACTGAAATGAAATGATTTTCCTCAACACACAGTTCTGAGATGATCTCCAAGGTACAAATACCAAGCTCCCCAGAATTTCAAACTGGCTGACCTGGCTCATAAGAGTTAATTGTTCAATTTTTGAGCATGTTGACAGCTGGTTGTAAAACAAAGCCATTATTAGAAATTAAATAATATGTACTTATATTAATTAAATTGTGTACAATACAGAGGTAATAAATACTCAAAATTAATCATTTCTTAATTATTTTACTATATGTTGTTAACATCATCTATGCTATTGAAGTTACTTATGGCTATCGTATCTGCAGGATGGAACTAGTATATAATGGTGTGTTACTGCAGATTTTTTCCCAACCCCATATTCACGTTAGCAGGCGGAAATGTGATGGTTTGAACTATAGTGGGAATACTTATATCATAAAAATCCAACACCACAGGCTCGGCACTGTGGCTCAAGCTGCTAAGGCGCCAGCCACATACAACTGAGCTAGCGGGTTTGAATCCAGTCTGGACCCGCTAAACAACTGATGGCTGCAACAAAAAGCCGGGCGTTGTGGCGGGCACCTGTAGTCCCAGCTACTTGGGAGGCAGAGGCAGGAGAATTGCTTGAGCCCAGGAGTTGGAGGTTGCTGTGAGCTGTGATGCCACAGGCACTCAACCCAGGGCGACAGTTTGAGGCTCTGTCTCAAAAAAAAAAAAAAAAAAAAAGTCCAACACCACAAATAACAGCTTCTCTATATTTTTATTGTTTTGAGAGCTGCTGATTAAACATTTGCCATGACACCATGGTCCCTGTGTTCTGACTTTTCCCTCTCCCACCAGGGACACATTAATTCCAACAGCATGGAACATACAAGAGCCATGTGCTATTAAGTGTAAACTTCATAGTAAAAAGTGGGCTTCACAGCCGGGTATTGTGGAGGGCACCTGTAGTCCCAGCTACTTGGGAAGTTGAGGCAAGAGAATCGCTTAAGCCCAAGAGTTAGAGGTTGCTGTGAGCTGTGATGCCATGGTACTCTACTGCCAAGTGATATCCCAGCACTGGACTGGAGGGCAACATAGTGAGAGTCTATCTAAAAAAAAAAAAAAAAAAAAGGGTGAGCTTTTACCTCTGGCTCAAGTCTTTGAAGTTTCCACCTCCCCAACATAAAGCCTAACTGATCTGAGATGGTGTAGCAATACCAGTCAGTCCACACTGATCTATCTGCTTCCTTCCGTGTACTCTGTTTCACGTGGTGGAGATATAGCTGTGGCCAGAAGAGATGAAATCTCCACATCTGTGGGGTTTTAATTCTGGCTGGAGTGGGAAAGATAGAAAATAAATGAAGAAAACATATAAATAACATGATTTCATGTGGCAGTCATAGGTAAGGAGGCAGATTGGTGATCAGGAAAGCCCTCGCCAATAGGGTGACATTTAATATGAGATCTGAATGATAAGAAAGAGGCATCTATGTGACAATCCAGAGGAATCCGTTTAAAGCAGAAGAAACAGCAAGTGCAAGGGCCTCAAGGCAGGAATAAGCCATGCTTGCTTTCATCCTAGTAATTTAAATGGCAAGTTCTTAATTCAGTCCACCTGGGATTGTTACTGGCTCTGTGATCTCAGGAACATCATTTAACTTCTCTGCACTTAAATGTTCTTATCTTTAAAATAGGGATAATAATAGAATAAGAATCATAAGTAGTAATGAGGCTTAAATGAAATAACGCATAGAAAATGCTTAGCTCAGTACCTGGAACATGGCAAATAATCAAAACATGTTACCTGTTACTATATTATTATTGATACCACTGACAGGCACTACTTGTAAAGGAGATTAGTAAACATGAAGACATGCTATTAAGCTGCAAACGGAAGAATACACCTAAAAGCTAGATTACACAGCGTCTACCTTTCGCCTGTTCCCTCAGCCTTCTTTGGCTAGAAGGCTTCAAAGTGGTTATCTCCTGGAAAACTCAGTATTTCCTCTTTATAACAAAATAATACAATTAACCGATCTTTTATGTGCCCCTTCAGTCCTAGATCACATAGAACATTGCCCATGTGCTTTAGTTCCTCTATTCCATTCATTCCGGACTCCAAGGCTCAGGTTACTGCTCAGCTCATTTATTTTATCTTACAGTCCAAGAATAAGACACCAATTTAGTGTACTGGTCCATTCACTCCCTTCCATGAGATTGCAGGTTTTTTCTAACTTTAAAAAATGAAGCCTTCCAGCAGTGTAAAATGATCCTGCAATTCCTCTACTAGGTATATAGCTAGATGACCAGAAATCATTTTATAACAAAGACATTTGCACCAGAATGTTCATTGCAGCCCAATTCATAATTGCCAAGTCATGAAAGCAGCCTAAGTTCCTGCTGACCCATGAATGGATTAACAAATTGTGGTCTATGTATACTATGGGATACTATGCAGCCATAAAAAAGATGGAGTCTTCACATCTTTTATGTTTACCCAGATGGAGCTGGAACATATTGTTCTTAGTAAAGTATCTCAAGAATGAAAGAAAAATGGGTGGCACCTATGGCTCAGCGAGTAGGGCGCCAGCCCCATAGACCGAAGGTGGCGGGTTCAAACCCGGCCTCTGCCGAACTCCAAAAAAAACCCCAGAAATATAGCCCGGTGTTGTGGTGGGTGCCTGTGGTCCCAGCTACTTGGGAGGCTGAGGCAAGAGAATCGCCTAAAGCCCAGGAGTTGGAGGTTGCTGTGAGCTGTGTGACGCCACGGCACTCTACCGAGGGCGATAAAGTGAGACTCTGTCTCTACAAAAAAAAAAAAAAGTATCCAATGTACT
>CAUYON010034974.1:0-22424 GCA_963573935.1 Arctocebus calabarensis
CTCTTGCCTCAGCCTCCCAAGTAGCCTGGGACTACCAGCGCCTGCCCCAATGTCCAGAGAGTTTCCAAATCTTTACCTGAAACATTCTAGGGAGTGTCGCCACATTGCAAGTAAATGCATTTAGGCCATGTCACCTATTCCTGGAGGCTCAACTCTGAGCTTGCCTCTGAGCCTCTGAAAGGAAGAATTTACGAACTTTGAACCTATTCCTTGGGGACACCATCTGACTTGGAAATGAATGTTTTCCTTCACCCCAATTCTGTGATACTTTTGTGGCAAGCGACACCTGGACTGGTTGAACCCCACCTGTAACGTCTGGAACTTGTTTCCCTCCAGGAGTCCCTCCTGGAAGCCCAGTATACTTGTCTGGACTCCGGCCCTGACCTTAGTTTCCAATGACTGGGCACAGTCTCTGTCTTCATAATCAGAGTCTGCTTCCAGACAGCAGCCAGGCACTCATATTCTTCCTGCCTGCTGGGATAATGACTCTTCCACTGAATGTCTTTTATTTCCTCTCTTTATGTTCATTATGGGGAAAAATGTAGTAAGATTAAACAAATTTCAGAAAATTAAAAACACCAATATTCCTCTCACACAGAGATAATCACATTTCTATAATACCAACATGTAACCGAAGTGTGTTTACTTTCCATTTACAATGTTTCATAAAAGCCTAGCAATAAAGGATGACTTTCTCCATCCTTAAATATTCTTCTACAATATGATCATTATTGGGTACCTAATTTTTCCATTCGTTCCAGTCACTTTGGATACAAAATACCACAAAAACAAAATGAAACAAAACTTACTGCTGAAAACAATGATCCCTCACACTCAGCAACTGCCTCAGGGTCTCTGCTCTTGCTGTTCCCTCTGCCCAGAAACTCTTCATCTAGACGTTATTCACAACCTCACTTCCTTCAAGTCCTTGCTCAAAACTCTTTTTTTTTTTTTTTTTTTTTTTGCAGGGCTGGGTTCGAACCTGCCACCTCCGGCATATGGGGCCGTCGCCCCACTCCTTTGAACCACAGGCGCCGCCCTCAAAACTCTTCTTCAAAACTCAAGTATTATACAAAACTCAGGTCTTTCTTGATATCCTACTACAAATTGGACTCTCCTGGCCCCTCACCACCTCCTCCCTCTTAGTTCACCAGCTGACATTATAATCACTCACTAGACTATAAAACTCCACAAGGACAAGGGTATTTGTCAGTTGTTTTATTTTTCTCTCCTCGAACACTTAGAAGGAGGTCTGGCAAATAAAAGTACTCAGCCTGGGTGTGGTGGCTTACAGGAAAACAAGGCAGGAGGATCACTTAAGCCCAGGAGTTTCAGACCAGTCCAGGCAACATAGCAAGACCTCCATCTCTACGAAAATATGGCCAGGTAGTGTGCAATGTCTGTAATCACAGCTACTTGGGAGGCTGAGGCAGAAGGATCACTTGAGCCCTGGAGTTCAAGACTGCAGTAAGCTATTATCATATCTAACTAAACTCTAGCCTGAGTGAAACTGTCCACAAAACAAAAAAGAAAAGGTACTTTAGGAATATTTATTGAAAGGATGGATAGATGGATGAATGAACAGACACATGTAATTTTATAAAAAGACTGGAAGAAAATATACTAAAAATTGAAAGTAAATTTAATTCTGGGTGATGGGTTTATAAATAATTTGGTTTTTTTCTGTAATGTTTCCTTTATTTTCAATTTTCTGAACTATGTTAAGTTGAAACATATGTATTGTGTACAAGCATATCTGTGCTTGAGGAAGCCTTTAACTGGTTGAAAATCCACCCTTGTCAATGAAGCAATTGAAAAAGAAAATGTACCTCCTGGGTTTTTTTCTTTTTTTTTGCGGTTTTTGGCCAGGGCTGGGTTTGAACCTGCCACCTCCAGCATATGGGGCCAGCGCCCTACTCCTTTGAGTCACAGGCACCGCCCTGTTTTGTTTTATTTTTAAAGCCTCAAGAAATGCATCTGTTGTGGTCATGGAGATCCATGTCAATTTCCTAGAGGGCCTTTCCCTTGTACTCACATCCTAGGCATGTACTTAGTGTAGTACTCTCCTGAGAGTAAAGAATAACCCTTAAATGTTCAGCATGAAACATTTTATAAAACTCGTGAAAAAAATTTCATATAGGTATACCGCTAAAGGTGAGAGGTAACAAGCATAATTTTCCATATCATTTTCCAGCAAAACAGCTTTAAAACTCTAGTTCCTTGTTTCATACTTGTCTTCGATGGATCTAATTTTCAAAGCACAACTTTTAAAAACTGAACAACAGATTGGAATCTGGATGTAACTTTGAGAAACTTTAGACCAAACCCCAGCAGCCCCGGGGAAGGGCTTGCTATCCGTTCCACAATGAATGGATCTGTTCTTTCGTCAGGGAGAGGAAGAAAAGGGCTTTGACTCTCCATTGTGCAATATATGACTACAGAATTGTACTCAATTATTATTTTTGAAAAAAGGAATAAAAGGCCCATTTGGGTTGTTATTTTGGCAAGGGCACAGACTTTAAAAGTGGTGCTTAGTTCCCAGGCTTGCCTGGAACATTGGCCAAATCTCTTCGGTCAAAGACTTTCCCAAGCGCAGATATGCCTATGCTTAACACATATGTCCAGGATCTTCTGAATTGAAGTGCCTTTCTTTGTTCTGATGAAGATAATTATTTTTTCATTTAATTCAATTGCTAAAGGTCTCCTTCAAAACTCATTCTGAAATTTAACTGCCATTGTGACAATATTATGAGGTGGGACCCTTAAGAGATGATTAGGCCAGGAGAGCTCTGCTCTTATGAATGGATTTATGTTGTTGTCTGGGGAGGAGGTTTTTATCCCAAGAACGAGTTGTTACAAAACCAAGGTCAGCCTTTTCTCGTGCTCTCACTTTCTTGCTCTTCCACCTTCCACCTTGCACCTGGGATGATGCAGCAAGAAGGCCCTGGCCAGAGGTGGGCCCCTCAACCTTGGACTTTCCAGCCTCCAGAACTGTAAGAAATAAATTTCCTTTCTTTATAATTATGCAGTCTTGGGTATTCTGCTATAGGAACATAAAACGGACTAAGATACCAATGCATCCTTCAAAGAACAATTTTCCTTTTAAGACTCATTGAAATATATGTGGTTGTCTGTAGTTCTGATGTAACATAAAGCTAACACTATGTCTCATTAGCAAGGTACGAATCTTACTGTACATGCTTACAAGGTTTACAAAGTACAAATTAAAAGGCAATTTTATGCCAGGTGTAATCAAACCTTCATTACAGGTTTGAGCTACTTTGGGAGGCTGAAGCAAGAGGATAACTTGAGGCCAGGAGCTCAAGACCAGCCTAAGCAAAATGGCAAGATGCCATCTCTACTAAAAAATACAAAAAATAGCTAGATGGTGATAGGCGCCTGTAGTCCTAGCTACTTAGGAAGCTGAGGCAGGAGGATGGCTTGAGCCCAGGCATTTGAGGTTGCTGTAGGCTGTGATGATGCTACTGCACTCTAGCCCGGGCAACAGAGTGAGACCCATGAGATGTACCTCAAAAAAGAAAAAAAAGAAAGAAAAAAGCAACTTTAAGATATGATAGAAAGAAGTAAAATTACAATTAAAACTATTTCAACATATCAGAGTCAGAATGTTTGTTATACTTAACATGGAAAGAGATTAAACCTTTTAAGACATCAAAGAAGTATTTCACAGTTGTCTGTGAAATTTTGATATGAATTGATATGAGCCATAAACATAAACACAGTTTTCTCACAAAGTTCCAGTCATCAGAGGAGACAGTTTAGCAAAGCACTGGATGAGTTTTCCCTTTTAAGAGTGGTATGATCTTGTGCTCAAGCACTTCACTTCTCAGACATCTGATTTAAATGCTGATTCATGCTGGGCCTGTGAGCTGGGTAGGACTTGGGTTTTACAACCAATGGTTCCTGGCTCTCCTCTACCCCCCCCCCCCCAAATACAACCATCTAGGACATTTTCACTGGTAGTTACCTGAAAGCCCACAAAAACAAAAAGGCATTTCATGTCAAGAACTGGGGCCACACGACTGCTTCTCTTCTTCTCAAGTTTGAAAGAGACAGAGAGACAGGCTAAGGCTAGAGGCTAAAAACTCAGGACTCTCCTGCCAATCCCTGCTGGCTCTAGAGAGACCGACTGTTAACTCTGTGTCCCTCCCCACCTCCAGAAGTCAGCTCCAGGTAAGACCATGAGATGCAACTGCCTAGTTTCATCCTTGGAAAGCCACAACCCACTTCTTGCAGATGGGACTCTGCAGGAGGGATCTGCATTCCTGGAATGTCTGTCAGGAAATCCCACCACTCTCAGTCATCATTTCCAAATTTCAAAATGTAGTTGCCATAGGACACAATGCATTTTCTTTAAATTAGCACTGAGCAATAAAATGAGATGTATGGTGAGACAGACTCCTTCATCTGTGTTACAATGTACCATCTATTAAAGACCAAGATAAAGAAATGTTGAATGATTATTATGTGTAAGTAGTTTTTTCCCCTAATTTATACTTACTTAGAAAAACACAGCAATCTTATGTTTTTTAAAGGTCACAGACACACAGAGAGAGAAAAGTAATGTGCATACTTTTTCATTCTTTAACAGAGGACTTTATTCAACCAACTGCTGTACTTTCAGGCCGAAATGAAAAGCTATTATGATATTATCATATTATCGATCAGGTTTCAATTTAGTACCAGGAATGGACCAGCAAAGATGTTAATTTGGTTCAGTTGACAGCTCTGTATGAATCCTGCTCACAGATATTACAGCTTGTGTTTAATTAAAAAAAAAAATAGTCCAAGCATGAGTCCTCAGAACACACACACTTTGAGAATCACAGTTTCATAAATATTAACATGTAAATGGCACATAATTATCTTCTATTGTTGGTAATGCCATCAGAAATCAGACCCTGGCTTTCATACTATGTACTAGTTCAGTATAACACTTGTGAACTTTCCTCTTTAACTGTTCAGAGAAACTACACACACGCCTAAGTGTATGTATCCACCACCATCTTCATACTAAATTTTGAAGGAATTATGTTAAGCTAAGTTTAGATGACAAAAGCACATTTTCTCAAAGAGTAAACAGTAGTCTCTGAAATAAGCCTTTAGGATTGTAGAAAAGCAAAGAAGCAGTTCCTTTTCAATTTAAAAGCTTAACAAATAGTGGCAAATGGTCCACTATTTGATCCACTTTTTTAACAGTGAAATGGACACTGTGAATACTGTTTAAAGGTACCAATCAAAGCCACAGGGAGATAGGGCTTGGCTTATTCTGAGATCTAGTACAAACCAAAAATTGATCTAGCACAATGCTGGAAAGAGGAAAAACTAACCCTTGCTGACTAAGCTGAGAATCTCAGCCGTGGGGCCAAAGGACGGTGGGAGGTGATTCCTAGCTCCAGCCACGTCAAAGTGAGGTTGATGAGCTCAGCACCTGTGAATGTAGACAGGCCATGTGAGCAAAACAGCACCTCTCTCATGCTCTAAGGACCTGTGTTTCAGTTACCATACCTCATCCTTAAGATAAAATGTTTTAATTTCTCAGTGTTAACATAATCACTTTCCAGTGCCAGATGCTAAGAATCACTGCACCAAATCATCATCAAAGAAATGGAAATATTAAGTCTTTTAATTTCACATCTCCAGCATGATGAATTGTATTACATGTTGGAAACTGAAATGGACTAATGTAGGAAAGTATGTTACCCTCAGGCATAAACTAAATCACTTTGAAAAAATCATTGACCAAACCAAAACATAAAAGGACAACAACAAGAAAGAGACCTGCAATGCTCTCAGATTGCACCAGAATAGACTTCTCGGGCTGGACAGGATATTTAAGATAACCCACTCTCACCTCCCATTAAGCAGAGGAGGAAACTGAGGCCAACAGAAGTGAACTTAGCAAGATCCCCAGCTGCAGGGAGGACCAGGATGGAAATTAGTTGAACCTGGATATAGACACAGATGATTCTGGTATAAATGAGAAGGTTATTTCCACTAGCATATGTCTTCTCTGGAGCACAGGAGTACTTGCCCATTGGAGACAAGTATCATTAATAAAACCAAACTGTCAGTGAAGTGAGTCCCCACAGTTGCTAATATTTTTTCTAAATCATCATCCAGCTTCCGTATTAAGAAAAAGCACATGGCCGAAATCCTTGCACCCAAACTATGGATGCACTGCGAAGGGCTATGGATGGCGAGGACCCCAAGAAAGAAGGGGAGACGGTACTGCGGTCTAACTGTGCATTGGTGAACACGAAAGAACTCTGCATCAAAGAGCACAAAGTGCTTGTTTGTTTAGATCACTTGGTCTAATCTTCCCTCAATCCTAGTTAAGAGCAAACCTCAATTTCCTCACCCAGCAAATGGGGAAATGCAGGCACAGAAAGCCTGAGACACTTCCCCAGCACGCCCAGCGTCTCCGTGGTGGGCCCAAACTGTCAGGCGAAGGGTGGGAGCATGACTAGCATCCTCAACCAACTTCCAGATTCCTCTCTCTGACTCTTTTCACTGATAGCCTTCTATCTTAGTTTGAACCTACTTGGAGAAACCTCACAAACACAACTTCAACCAGGTGACCAAGGTTAAAATCAAATACTGCTGATGGCACATAAGCTTGACAGGATATGATGAAAATGACAACTTACCCTCCTGCTCTTTCTCCCCAAACACCCATAACCCATCCTAATTTTCAGAAAAACGTCAGACAAACTTCAAGGGGCAATATACCTGACTAATATACCTGCAATGTACCTGACTAATATTCCTCAAAACTATCAGGGTCAATGAAAAAAAAAAAAAAAAAAAAAGAAAGAAAGAAATTCTGAAAAACTGTCAGAGCTAAGAGGAGCCTAAAGAGACATGAAGAATAAATGTAATGAGGCATTCTAGATGAGATCTGGGAAAGGACATTGAATAAGAACTAAGGAAATCTGGCTTGGTGCCTGTGGCTCAGCGGGCTAAGGTGCCAGCCACATACACTTGAGCTGGTGGGTTCGAATCCAGCCTGGGCCCGCCAAATAACAATGATAGCTGCAGCCAAATAATAGCCGGGCATTGTGGTGGGCACCTGTAGTCCCAACTACTTGGGAGGTAGAGGCAGGAGAATCACTTAAGCCCAGGAGTTGGAGGTTGCTGTGAGCTGTGATGCTACAGCACTCTACCCAGGGCGACAGCTTGAGGCTCTGTCTCAAAAAAAAGAGAACTAAGGAAATCTGAATAAAGTATGGCCTTTATTTAACACAGAAGCATTAACAAGAGCTTCACTGATTGTTTTACAAATGTACCACACCAATGTAAGACACCATGCATGGGGAATCTGTGTGTTTGGAGGGGGCAGTGAAAACAAACAACATTTAAAGAAACCAGAAAAAACACTTTAAGCCTTCAGAGAGATGTGACTGGGATCAGAGTCATGAAGCATGTAGTTATAAACATTGCTTCTTAGGTTATAGATTAACTCTCTTCCTCCTTATTCTTATTCTATAAATGACAAGAAAACAACACAAACATAGCCTCGCCCCTTCCAGTCCCCATCCTTGCTGGAGATTAACTGCCTGCTTTCCTGTCCCATTGTCAGGCCAGATGGCACAGACCCCAGGACTGTTACCTCTTCCATGTAGAATGTTAAACATCCCTTTCCTGAAAGAAAAAGACCACCTCGAGGAATCAGACCATCATAATTATGCATTAAACCTTACATAAAAAGATGTTTGAAATTCTGAGAAGCTTCCCTAAACTTTGCCTATGTTATTAAGGAATCTCAAACTTCTACACTTTGAAAGACTGATTTCTCCTCTGTGTAATTCTATGTTTTCTGGACGGCTGTCCTCAAATGTTTCTCTTAAATAAACCCTCTTTAGACTAGATTCTGACCTCTTTGATTATTAACTTAGGTGGACAGGGGCACAGGGGAATTCTGTACTATATTATCAACTTTTCTGTAAATCTAAAACTGTTCTAAAAAATAAAACCTGCGAGGGAGAGAGAGAGAGACACCAGCTAATGTGAGATTCGAATCCACTGGACAGTTTAATTTCTCAGCAGAGACGGCTCCATTTCCACTCACCTTCATAAATCTCTTGAGGCTTTAGTTGTTGGCAGGACTTGCTCCTCAGAGCCAGTAAGAACTAAGTAAAGGTCTCTAACATATATGGAACTGAAGAAGAAAATGTGAGCCCTCCTATCCGGTTTCCATCCCTTATCAAGTTACTAATTCCTAAATTAATTTATGAATATTTGTTATTAAAAGATGAACTTTTTATGGAAAAGGTTTAAAATATTAATCTTTATTTCTATCAATAAGGCCTAAAACAGGAAATCTTTTCCTCGTGTATCTCAGACTTAATATGTTGAATAAACAAAAATACTGGAAAAGAGGAAACTTTTTAAAATGAGTTCCTGAACACATTTTATCATGATTGTAGAAATTATGTCATCATACCATTGATAGGATATCTTAGATTTGTTTCCAATTATACAAATTACTTTAGTAAACAAATTTAAGCTTTCTTGTTATTAGTTTTTAAAAGAAATCTATATTTTAAGCATATTTCTCGTTGGCTCTATTTATCCAGCTGCTGATTTAGAAATGTATTTCCCATTAAGGAACCACGTTTTAAGTTCCCAGGTTGCTTTTCCATCTCTTCTTAATCCTCCCCTTACTACTGATAAGACTTTAACAGTAAAGAAAGTTATTGCCTGCACATTTGTGATTTCCAGTAATTCTAGAAATTCATCCTGGACAAACTATGTATGAAATTCCTTGTTTTTGCCCTTTATTGATTTCCAACACTCTGTGCAACGTAGGCATTATTCCCAGCTAAGACTTTTTCATTCAATCCTCAATTTAAATGCTTTTCCTAAAAGATGACAATGTAGAAAACCACCTAGGAGGGTGGAAACAGACAATAGCAAAACCCAAACACATTTTAACCAATTCCAAAATGCATAGCTACTTCTCTGTCTCTAAAGAGTAATTTAGAGTTTTCTTTGTATTTATACTCCCATACGAAATTTCTATAAAATGTAAAGAGAACTTTAAACTGCTTGTTCATAGGACAGAAATAAGAAACACCAGGCTAGACAAATGCCCATCAGATCCTGTGCTGGCTCCTACGGCCAGATCACCCCTCCCAGGCAGCCTCCCACCTCCATGAGAACCACCAGGGACCAGATTTCTCTCCTTATAGCCAATGTCATCCTCTCCTGAGTCCCCTGGCAAGTTTGCATTCTGCCCATGAAAATTTGGGATCCAAAATGAAGCAACTAGCAAGCAGCCGTAAAGTGATCATAAAATTAATCTTTACACCTGAAAAAAAGCCTTATTTCCATGAGCACAGCTTTCAAAGGCACATGATATAAGATACTATGTAAAAATCGTAGGATTTGTATGGCATTATTTTGTCTTTTTTTGCACAGTGATTTCACATTCCTGTCCACTTTAATACAGTTGAACATCTCAATCATCCTTTTCAATACAAATATATTTTTAAGGCAGTTGATTACTACACAAATTATTTTACTGGAATATTAATCCTACTATTTTCTCTATTTTTCCACTTCTCATGTGCCCAGTTGGTGGAGTGAATGACATTCCCTAACCAATTGGCCCAGCTCTCTTTTCTTCCTCTTAGAAATTGTACCTCTATCCTAGGACGGATGGACAAAGGACATCACATGAAGAGGGAGCTTATGTTTGCCTCTGGCTGGGTCAGGAGACAAGTGGTTGGTCAGCAGCTACGATCCTCATACCCAAGGGCTCCTCACCCCACAGCCCTCTGATCAGAAGCAACGGCAGCCCTTTGGGAAGATTCCAACAGAGAAGATTCCCCTGGCTCAGTGGAGCTCTGTTCTTCCCCCATTATATCAGTGTTGCTCATGCCTCCAAAAATAAGTCTAAAAGGAAATCCCAAATGAAAATGCCCCCTCCCTTCGCTTCCAAATTCTCATACATTACAAGCCTCCCAAATTCATGCTGCCCAATATGGTAGCAAAATATGAACCATTTCCTAGAATGAGTCCCAGTTTTAACCTTGTCTTTGGTTTGATTGTATGGCTGTTTATTTTCCCACTGTTGTAAATTGGTGTAGGATTTGGGTCCCCGTCACTAAGGTATCAGTTCAGAGATACATGTTGGTGGCTCAGTCCTCTCCCCACCGTGCCCTCCATTAGCCACGACATTGAAGGAAAGTTCCCTACCTTTCACTGAGACTCCTCCACAACTGTGCACCTGCAATGGGAGAAGTGAAATGTGAAACTAAACCAAGGTATTTTTCTCCTGAGACACTTTTCAACTTAGAGATATATTCCAAGCTATTTAAAGTGGAACGCTTAGAACTCTACACACAATTAAATTATACTACATACTTCTAGAACCATGACTAATACAGCAATTAGCCCAGAAACATTTACTGAGATTCTACAAAATACAAAACACGTGGGTAGGTACTGTGGGGGATGCAATGCTCTATAATACCTGGTCCTTGTCTCAGAAATTTTACTGTCCAATGGGGCAGACAAAATATGCACTCAAGTGAGATGACCCAAGGTAGGTGGCAGAGGAACTGTGCGAGAGGCATAACCCACAATAGCTCAGGGAAGAAAGAAAACGTGGCTGCTTAAAAAGGGCCAAGGGCACTAAGGTGAATCTTGACAAGGTGCTAACAAAACTAAGACAACTATTATTTGGGGGAAAAAAAAAATCAGAAAATTTTTATTTATTCATTCTGTAGATGTTCTAAGCTTATATTTAGGTTCAAATGAAATTAAGAGAAAATATATATATACCTAGATCTCATATACCTTCTTAATTTTCCAATGAATGTTTTTTTTTGAATATGTCTTGATATTATACTCCCAACTGTCAGCTTGAATGAAACTCAATATAAGAAATGACCATGAGAAGATTTCTGTATTTTCTATCAGACAAAAGGCCAAAGGTGTTGTTCCCTTATGTTCTTCAATAGCCCCTTGCAAAGACCTGCGTGATAAATTCTTCTTTAACATTTACTTCCAGGAATAAATTTCTCAAAATTGCTTGTTTCACTGTTTTCAGTTGATTAGAATTGTGCAATTAATCCAATTTCCCTTTTTGGCTCAGCTACCAGTAAGCATGAGGATAAATAAACAAAATCTATTACTCAATCATATGAGCACTAGTCACTATGTTTGAATCCTGCTTATCTACTTGACCTCTCTTCAACAGTTTTGTGTTTTATGTTCCTAGTAAGCTGCTTTAATCATTTTGGAATTAAGTGGCATATAAAAACAAATCAACAACTTAAAAGAACCCAAGGAATTATGAGCCACAGTGAGGTCTCAACTAAAATTGGAAGTCTAAAAGACTAAATTCCAGAGGCATCAACTCATCATGTCACCTGAAATGTCTCTAACAACAAAGAAGTCAAGAGTGGAGAAAGTAGACAATGGTGTGGGATGTCTGCTTGCTTCTTTTATTATTTAAAATTGTAGAAACCAGTATTGTTGATGGGTAAGGAAACAAGGACCTTTGGAATGATAAGGATAGCAACTCCATAATGAGATGAGCTGAGACCAGGCAGGCGCTGTGTAGAAGGAGAAAGGCAGGCCAAAGGCAAGACCGAGGGACAGTCTGAAAGGCAAAAGGCTGAACAGGAAGAGTCAAACTGATGGTCAAAGAGTTAGTTCAGCAGGAGTGAGAGGCTGGGGAGAAGCAGACAGAGGGCACCCTGAGAACTGACTCTCCCATTCTGCTGATATTAGAGACAGGGAGCTTCCAAAGGCCCAGGTCAAAGATGAGGCTACCTTGTAGGCGACCAAATCCAAGCTGTCAGACTAGCCACTGGGGTACAGGTTGGAACGGCAGAACAGAGTGCAGGAAAGTCTATAGTTCACAGGCCACCCATCCCTACTCGGTCTTCAATCAATAGCAACCAGGTGTTAAAGATGTTGCATAAGTGCACAGTGGAGATTTCACAGGAGGAGACATAAAGAGGCAGGGGGTACAAATGCTGCACCCAGGGCCAGGGCAGCCCTGGGGCCACCTACTGACCCCTCCTCTCATGGCACAGGGCAGTAGTTGAACTTCAATGGAGCCAGGGGCAGAAATGACTGGTTCTATTTCAATGAGAGAGAGAGAAAAGATGATTAAGGAAAAGTTTAAGGATACAGGAGCAGTTTTTTAGCCCACAGAAGAATTCCTCAGAACCCAAACAAAGACATTCATGCAGGGAAGCAGGCACTCAGGTGCACACCAATGAGAGACCCCTCTCAGCTAGCAGATGTTTGCACAGGAGGCTCACAAAACAGCGACTTGGTTCCTGTAGCCTCCACAAAGTTAACTCCTAAGATGGTAGCCTTTTTTTTTTTTTGTCCATCTATTTCCTATTAAGCATCTAAGATGATATAGAACAGTGATTTTCAACCAATGAGCCATGAAAATTTTTCAAAATCATTTAGTAAGTTATTTTCGGAAGAAGTTCAAAGCACAGTAAGTATATTCTTTTTTACTCTTTTTTTTTTCTTTTGATCAACATAATTTAAGTATGCCATGGAAATTTAACTACAGGTTCAAGTGTGCCATGAGATAAAAAAAGATTGAAAACCTCTGGTGTAGAAGACAATAACTGGGGACAGTCAAACTCAGGGGAGTCGAAAGTAAAATGGTGGCTGCCAGGGGCTGGAGGAAGGAGAAAGGGAGCCTTGGCTGTTCAATGTGTGCAGAGTTCCAGCCTTCAATGATGAAAGGTTCTAGCAATCTGCTCGACAACAAGGAGCGTATTGTCTATAATACTGTGCACTTAAAAATTCATTCAGA
Source organism: Arctocebus calabarensis (assembly GCA_963573935.1). Lineage (NCBI taxonomy): Eukaryota > Metazoa > Chordata > Mammalia > Primates > Lorisidae > Arctocebus > Arctocebus calabarensis. The sequence goes on from CAUYON010034974.1 coordinate 12,821, forward strand.
GAGTAAAAAAAAAATGGTAACTGGGGGGAGGGGCACAATGAAACTCTTCACCATAAAAGTTGAATACCTTTAGCCAAAAACACAAGAAGCAGAGAAGCTGAGATCCTCAGGCTGCCTGAAGAGACTGAGTACGAGGCTGTCCTATTGTCATTGTCACTGCTGTGAGCTGAGGTGTCTGATGAGAGCGGCTGGCAATTCTAACTGAAGCCATGGCATTGCCATCACCGCCTGTGGTCCTGACTTGAGGCCAAACTGTGCCTTGCAGAGACCAATTCATGGCAGCAGTGCTCAGAGGCCCGCGAATTCAGCCCCCTGCCAACTATTCCCAGGGCTCAAAGGGGTCTTTGTCCAAAAGACTTTACTAAAGAAGGGCGAAGCCGGCACCAGTGTTTCTTCAGTCAGAGACTAAAGAGATCTGGGAAAGTAAAGTAATTATTCCCCTTTCTCTGCGCCCCCCACCCCCATGCAGTAGAAATGCTACATTCAGAGCAATGTCACCCGGTGAAAACCCTGACAGAAAGACTGGCCTCCAGCAAAGACCTGCCCCTGGAGTGTGAGGGCAGAAGCTGGCTGTGTCCGGGTCCCACTGGAGGCCCCGGCGCCCAGGAGCGGCCTTGACACAGAAGGGCGCCCAGCACAGACGGACTGTCAACAAGCAAACCCCATGTGGTCCTGGCAAGCAGCCCATCACTGTGCTGAAGGCATTTATTTTATGCCTTTATTTGACCCTTCTAAAACCCTATGGTAGGAGGAGGCTTTCTACAGTTTTACTAGACAAAAAGTTTCAAATGGAAGAGTAGCTGGGTAAGTAGCTCACTAGCAAGTCTTAATTCTTGAAATCTGTGCATGTTATTTTTGTGGAAAAGGTGTCCCTGGGGTGGCACCTGTGGCTCAGTGGGTAATGAGGGTACCGAGGGTGGCAAGCTCAAACCTGGCCCCAGCCAAACTGCAACAAAAAAATAGCCGGCATTATGACAGGTGCCTGTAGTCCCAGCTACTCAGGAAGCTAAGGCCAGAAAATCGCCTAAGTCCAGGAGTTGGAAGTTGCTGTGAGCTGGGATGCCACAGCACTCTACTGAGGGCAATAAAGTGAGACTGTCTCTAAAAAAAAAAAAAAAAGAAGAAGAAGAAAGAAAAGGCATCTCTGCAGATGTGATCAGGCCAAGACTTGTGAGATATTGAAATGATCTAGGATGACCTGGGGGGAGGAGGTCCCAAATGCAGCCACAAGTGTCCTTAGAAGAGGGAGACAGGCTGATCTTACACACAGCCGAGGCAGTATGACCACGAGCACAGTCTGTGATGACGCAGTGTAAGCCAAGAGGCAAGGGACATACAGGTCCTTCCCTAGAGCCTCGGAGCCTCCCTCCCAATGCCTGAATTTTGGCCCAGGGATGCTGACTTTGAACTAATACAAGAGAAGAAATTTCTGTTGGTTTGAGCTACCAAAGTTTGCAACAATTTGTAACAAGAGCCACAGAGTCTATTTGGAAGTAAATGAAGTGAACTATCTCAAGAATCAGACTCTTTAGGCTAATATTCTTTTAACTCTACCACCCTAATTATTATAGAAGACTGAACCCCTCTGATGGGAAGTTTTGTGCTATCTGTTAAGTATGGGATGTCCACATGTGCAATGAATATCAAGCTAACAGGGCCATATTGGAAACGATCCCCATGAGAGAGGCCAAGAGTGACCAAAGGACAATTCCGAAGTCTTTCAACTTCATCCTTGGCCTTGCACATTTGTCTATTTCTTATAACTTGTGTCCTGACTAGGGTCAAATTTAATACACCCAGAAAACACTCAAGTGCTCGGTTTGCTTTTGGGTCAACTTGCTCTGCTCATCTAAAATAGCTGCTAATAAAAGTGTGAGTAGCTTTACCTTCTAAGAGACTCATAAGGAGGTACCAGAGGTTCAAAATATTACAAAGTCTAAACAGGCTCCTCTCTGTTAGTCACAAATCAGACTGATCACCAGAGATTGATCAACAAAACCCTACTGCACAGACAGGCACCACCTCCAGGTGGTTTCACACATCCTCGGTGGACGAGTATCAGAGTGATGCTCTGTGACAGCCTGAAGTTGGGGAGCTAGGTATCTGCTCTCGGAGGTAGAAAAATGGAAAGTGAAGGGGTAGGGAAAAGGACTGCACACAAGAATATAATCTAAATCCACAGATTCATGATAAAGCACTACCTGGACAAAATCGTGTTTGTGCGTCTTCCCAGAACACTGGGAAGGAATTACCTTCAAAGCTGGAAACATATAATGTAAAACACGTAATATAAAACAATTTTTCTAAAAATGGTTAACATGATCATTTAGTTTAGAAATGGTTTGGACTTAAAATATAAACTGCATTTAAAGCAGACTCACGAAAGAAGATGACAGGATGCCCATAACAGCTCAAGTCCCTGGTCTAGAGCTGCCATTAGGAAAGAGAAGCTGCTAACCACAAAGCTGGCCTCAGTATCCCCACCAGGTCCAGAATGCTGGGCAGTTCTTATGCACATCAACACACATGGACCTCAGCCAAAATAATCTCTCCACTTTGGGGGGAGGGATTTGCCTATTGTAACCTCCTCTTCAGTATTTTTGATCAAATTTACCTTCTTACATTTAGGTTCATAGGGTTCAATTACTCTTAGTAGGGTTTTTTGTCCAGATACCAAAACTAACTCAAACACTGGGAGAAGAGGCCCACCCAAGTATGGAAAAGCTTGACTCAGAACTATAACACACTTAAATTACTCAAAAGCAAATTAAGCAAAATTTAAAAATAATGCTTAATTAACTTAATGCTTAAAATTAATTCATTTCCATCATTAACTCATTTTTTAGAATCTATTTAACCATTACTTGTTTTTAAACCCTATATTAATGGTTTTCTTCTGCAGTGGGATAAAGAAAATTTTTACATACTAGTCCATTTTCCCAGAAGACCAGTTTCATCAGGTAGCATGTAATAAATATTTAACTGTTATCTTCACTCTAGTCTACATAAATATCATAATGGTATTTAAAATACCATTTAAAGTCAAGAAATGAATCAGCATATACAAACCTGATGACTAGAGAAATATCTGTTAAGTAAATTATCATATTTAAAAAGCCAAGTCAATGCCTATATAATCTATTACTTTGCTCCTGTTCAAAATACTAATATGTCTACTGAAAGATCAGAAATTCAGGATCTAGAAAATTAAATATACATAAAAATGAAATCTCAGTGTTCTTACCTCTTGTTCTAGATAAAACCATATCCTTTATAATTTGCATAATAACACGCCCAAGTATCATGATGGAAATCAGGTGATACACTCTCCAAGGAGTCAATGCAAGAAACCTATAAACAGCAAAACAGACAATTATTATTTCAATTTGAGGATTTTAATCCTTTTTAAAACTTAGGCTTACTTCCTGCCACAGAAATTAAAAAATGCATTCAATAATGAATTCACTTTTTGAAATCACCCTATATGACTGCATGAAAGTTATTCAATAGGCATCAAAGTCAAAAAAATAAAAGTACTTGAATCAAGAGCACTTTTGTGCTAGGCTTTCTGCTCTACCATCTAATTTGAGCGGAGGATTTGCTATCTTGAGTATGGCCCAATATTGCACCCAGGGCTGAGCTTCTCTGCTAACACGTGAAGAATGGAACTGACCTGAAACAGGATGGGCGGCAAAGCTGAGCTGCAAAGCTTCCTAGCAGATGCCCTTTGTTCACTGTCCTCTGTCTTATGTTTTTCTTTTATCCTCTATTCACTTTTCTACCTCACCCCCACCTCTTAAAAACAGCCAGCTTTAAGGATCCAATTTGCTAACTCTTTCTCTTTAAGATCATTCCCCTTTTCTCCACCTGCCCACTTCTTCTCTGAAGAGAAACAAACTAAAAATGCTTTGCTATGAATAGCACAGAAACCCTGCAGTACTTTTTTGGGTTGGGTTTATAAAAGAATAAAATCACAAAGAAGTCAGAGAGCGTTTGCACCTAGATGTCGAACAGAGGTTAAAACTCCTCTTTTACACAAGTTAATTGGCCAAGCTGCTGATTGTTATTAACTTTGATGGAGTCAGAACTCATAGAAAAGTTAATTTTAAAAATGTTTAACACCAGTTGCAAGGCAAGATAGAGAAGTACACATGAGCCTTCTGTGAACTTGCTTTCTCATCAGGCAAACACAGGCAGAACTTACAAAGTCCAAGGTGCTGAAATAGCACTGTGAGCAAAGAGTGAGGAGATGTACAGAGCAAGGAATGGTTAACTCCAAAGCAGGGAAGGACTTATAGATGTGGGGCTCTAATACAGTTTGGAAGGATGGATTCACTAGAGGATACAACATGAACAAAAGGTCAGAGTCAGCAGACAGGGGAGGCACCTGAACCTGGTAGGCGGTGGCATTTGGTCCTATGCTATAGGCAATATTGAAAGCCAAAGGCATAGAGCAAGAAAACGAAATGTGGGTAATTTAGGAAAACGCCTGGTGAGGCAACAGAAAGCATGAGATGAGTGGAGAAGAAGCCTCAGAGTCCAGGCATCGCCTGGGAGGTTATGCAGTGTGTTTGGTCATAAGTGGTTCTGCTTAGCCGGGCGCTGTGGCGGCGCCTGTAGTCCCAGTTACTAGGGAGGCTGAGGCAAGAGAATCGCTTAAGCCCAAGAGCTGGAGGTTGCTGTGAGCAGTGTGATGCCATGGCACTCTACCCAGGGGGATAAAGTGAGACTCTGTTTCTACAAAAAAAAAAAAATAATAAGTGGTTCTGCTGAGATACTGGGTAAAGCTGAGAACCAACTTCCACCACTGGCTCTGCTCTAATGCTGACTGCATGTGTTGCCCAGACCAGAAAAATGAGTGCCTAAACTAATTCAGTGCTTCTTAATTACTGATTTGTAAGCACTGCCAGGTTGGGGAATGCAGATTCATAACCCCAAGGCTCCTCCTCCCAGGTCCTCTCAAACAAGTGGTCTAATTACTGTATTTGCATCCCTAGAAAGGTATTTATGGACTGCTACAGGGGCCAAGCACAGTGCTACCAAAAATGAATAAAAGGCATAAGGAGAGCAGAGACATAAAATTAACAAAATTAATAAAATGCCATAATCCATGCCTTTAGCAATAATTTGTTCCTCCACTAAGAAGCCACCACGTTCTCTGTTTTCATGCACCTTGTGCTTATTGTACCCAGGCAATACAATGCGTGTTGTGGCGTGTGTTCTGTTTGGGGCCTACCTCCGCATGCTCAGTTCAGGATGAATTCTTGCCTTGCTGCTATCCACGTGCTAAGCTCTCTCAGTTTTCCCCACCTCACATTGAAGAGGAAGTTTTCAAATTGCAAATAGTGACCCACAGTAAGAAACACCTTTACATCCAAATACATACAAATAAAATAAGTTTTAAAAAATACTATCTATCCTTGCTAGTCACAGTGCCTTTCTGTATTTTCCATTCTCTTCTATGATGTATTTTCATTCTCTTCTATGATGTACTGAACTGCTGGCTCTGACTCAGTAAACTGACTCAGGACCCACTAATGAGTGGAAACATGGTGTGGCTCATAGTGCATGAGAGGGAACTGGTACTTTCCCTTAGAATGGCCTTCTGTGCAGTGGCAGGCAAAGTCCTAGCACTGGACTAACTGGAGAAAATTCCCTCCAGTTTAAAGGTCCTCAGGGTGAGCCAGAAAGCCATTTAAGTATCTTTTTAAAAAACAAAGAACTATCACACCAACTGAAGCAATGAAGGCCATTAAATATTTTCTTAGTGGAAGTTTAAAAGTTTCAAGAGTGAAACAAGTAATAACGGGACTTCGACCCACAGACCTGGCTGCCAGACCTAATTGGGAGGTCAATACCATAGCAACTCCAAAGAGCACCGGGATGTTTCCTTTGTGTCCTAGGCAAGGGTCCAGGTGGCATCTTGGCCAAGGTCTTCTTGGTCGTTAAGAATCCTCTGTCATCTAAGAAGGCAACCCCAACAACTGCCCAGACTGTATGGGATTATGTAATTGATTCTTGGTAGTTTACCATTTTTTACCCTCCATACCCTTAAGTGTATGGAAACATTTGAGAAACAAATCCCTAAGATGAAGAATTTCTACTTAAACTAGTACAACCCCTGTGGAAAATTGTCTAAAGATACCCCTAAAACTTAAAGAAGAGCTACCATTTGATCCGGCAATGTCACTGGTGAGTGTACACCCGCGCCCTGTGGCTCAGCGAGTAAGGCACCGGCCCCATATACCCAGGGTGGCGGGTTCAAACCCGGTCCCGGCCAAACTGCATCAAAAAATAGCTGGGCGTTGTGGCAGGCGCCTGTAGTCCCAGCTACTCGGGAGGCTGAGGCAAGAGAATCGCCTAAGCCCAAGAGCTGGAGGATGCTATGAGCTGTGACTCCACAGCACTCTACTGAGGGTGATAAAGAGAGACTCTGTCTCTACCCAAAAAAAAAAAAAAGAAGAAGAAGAAGAAGAAAAAGGTCATTTTATATAAATAAACAAAACACCTGCACTTGAATGTTTACAGCAGCACAATTCACAATCACAAAGATGTGGAAACAATCCAGGTGCCCACAATACGTGATGGATTAGTAAAATGTGGCATATACATACCATGGAGTGCTACTCAACCATAAAAAATGGTGATCTAGCATCTGTTGTGACAACCTGGATGGAACTGGAGACCATTCTTCTAAGTGACACATCACAGGAAGAGAGAAACAAACACATGTACTCAGTACCAAGTCAGAACTAATAGATCAACACTTGAGTGCACAGATGGAAGTAAATCTCATTGAAAATCAAACTGAGGGAAGGGGGGAAGAGAGATAAGTAAACTCACACCTACTGAGTACAGTGCTATCTGGCTAATGGGCACACTTATAACTTTGACTCAATCTGTAAGAAAAACAAAGTATATAAATAAAACATGTATACTCCTAATGTCCTGAAATTAAAAAAAAAAAAGAAAAGTAAAAATAGAAGGTTAAAAAAAATACTTGTAGAAATATAGATATTTAAAGATGTCATTCAAAAAGAAAGACTTTGCATACTTGGTATTTTAAGTATTTATAATGAGTAAGATCATTTGTCTCCTGGTTCTACTTTAAAATACCTGGTTGCACCAGGCATGGTGGCTCACGCCTGTAATCCTAGCACTCTGGGAAGCTGAGGCAGGCAGATTTCCTGAGCTTAGGAGTTTGAGATTATCCTGAGCAAGAGGGAGACCCCCATTTCTACTAAAAATAAAAAACTAGCCAGGCATTGTGGTGGGCACCTACAGCCCCAGCTACTTGACAGGCTGAGACAAGAGGTTGCTTGAGCCCAAAAGTTTGAGGTTGCTGTGAGCTATGATGCTACAGCACTCTACCTAGGGCAACAGTGTGAGACTCTGTCTCAAAAATAAGTAAATAAATACACAAACAAGATATTTGTTTAAGTAATATAGGCTTGGGGTTTGAAAAAAATTAAATCTTAGATATACTCATGAGTTTAATGTATTCATTTTACAGGTATTATGTAATATTTGAGAAGGATGGGTTGTTGGACAATTAAGGTAGTTTATAAAAAGCTTTTGTTTCTGGTTAATTTCAAACATATACAGAAAAAAAGGCCAGAGAATGAAGAACCAGCTTTACTTCTCCATGTACAATCTTGTATCTTCTATTATACTGTATATTCCCACCTGCTAAGAACCTCCAAATTACTGGGAGCTAATTCCAATCATTATATAATTTAATCTGTAAATATTGCCATCTTTCAACAATAGTCTTTTTAAACAAACAACAACACTGAAAAAGTATTTTAATTCTTAATGTCATCAGATATTCTGTCAAGGTACACACTTCCCCAGTCATTTTGGCTCATATATACACACAGACACAGAATGGAAAAAGACATACAGTGAAATTGGTAGATCTTTATTTTAAGTTTCCTGGATGAGGTAGGTCCCTTGCCATCCTTTTTTAATTATTATTATTCTATTAATTTTTTGCAGAAGAGACAGACTCATTGGTCCAACAAAGTTTTCCATGAGTTCGTGGTCCCCTTGTGATTTAGTTTAACATTTTCCGCTATCTTTCACGTTGATTATAAATTGGCAGCTGGATCCAGGGGCTTGATCAGATTTAGGTTGGATTTCATTTTTTCTGTAAAATCTTACACTAGGTGGTGATTTGTGTTTCCACCAAAAGTCATACATACTTTTGGGGTGTCTGGTGCCTGTGTTTTTGTGACATGGTCGCCACAGGTGATCACTGCCTAGTGATTGAGTCCTCAGAGGCTGCACAGGGGTGACAGCCCTTCATTTCTGCTTCAGGTATCAGCTGGATCACATCTAGAGAAGGAAACCTGCCCTCATCAATGTCTGATTACCCTGAGGGATGGAAGCTCGTAAGAACGGCTCAATTCCATGATCCTGCCCTTTATTTACCAGCTTTTTCCCAAGATAACAAGGCCATATCCTGGCATCCTCCAAAGCAGCGGTTCTCAACCTTCCTAATGCCACAACCCTTTAATACAGTTCCTGTGGGTCGCGACACACAGGTTGAGAACCGCTGCTCTTAAGGGAACTCACCTGGTTTTTCTCCATTTTATTTCCCCATTATTTAGGACAGGAATTTGCACATATTTGATATGCTTCCGTCCATACTGTCATCCCTACTGACCCTCCAGTGTCCCCTGGGAGCTTATTCAAGTTGGCTTCCAAGTCTCTGTGACACACAACCTTAGTTATTTTGATAATGGAACACTTCATATATAGAAAATATAAACTTTACAAATGTATTTTTTTGGTTTTGGCTTTTGGGGGTTTTTGTCTGTTCAATTTTGAGACAGAGTTTCACTCTTTAACCCATGGCTATTACCAGAAGGAGGGGGAAATTCTGCTTCCATTCCATTCCCAGGCATTTTTCAGACCCTGGGCTGGTTGCTGGGAAAACACTGGTGACTAAACCCCAGCCTGCCCCTGCAAAGCCAGCAAAGCAATCAGGGGACGAACTACCTTAACCCCAGTACTAATCAAAATGCTGCAGGAGCAGAAAATACAGCTGATTGCCGCATAACGAAGTCAAAGCAAGCTCTCAGGGGGCATCTATACTTTGGCTTCCCAAAGAAGTCAGATTTGACCAGGTAGGAAAAAAACAAAGGCATTAAAGTCTGGGAAACAGCATACACAAAGGAACTGGTGGGGAGCAAGGAGGCTAGAGCCTAAGCCTTAGAAAGTTTGCCCTTGACTTTGCCTCCCTCCAACAAGGGTGCCAGGTCCACCCTCCAGAACCAAATCCAGAATGAGTAACAGAGCTGAAGTCCAGGGAGTACAGACGCTATTCTAAGAGGTTTACATGTGCTCACTCATTTATTCCTGACAATGAGACCTTGAGGGAAGTACCACCATCATCCCCATTTTACAGATGGGCAACAAGGTTAAGAAAAGTGCTCAAGGGCGGCTCCTGTGGCGCAACGAGTAGGGCGCCGGCCCCATATACCAAAGGTGGCGGGTTCAAGCCCGGCCTCGGCCGAACTGCAAAACAAAAAAATAGCCGGGCGCTGTGGCGGGCGCCTGTAGTCCCAGCTACTCGGGAGGCTGAGGCAAGAGAATCGCT
>CAUYON010034976.1:0-31624 GCA_963573935.1 Arctocebus calabarensis
CAAGAAGACATTTCAATTCTAAATATTTATGCACCTCACTTAAATGCTCCCAGATTCCTGAAATAGACCTTAATTAATCTGAGCAATATGATATCCCATCATACCATAATTTCAGGGGACTTTAACACTCCTCTTACAGAGCTGGACAGATCCTCTAAACAGAAACTAAACAAAGATACAAGGGACTTAAATGTGACCCTAGAACAACTGTGCTTGATAGACACATACAGAATATTCCATCCCAAAGCTAAAGAATATACATTCTTCTCATCAGCCCATGGAATATTCTGCAAAATTGATCATATCCTAGGACACAAAACAAACCTTAACAGAATCAAAAGAATTGAAATTTTGCCTTGTATATTCTCAGACCACAAGGCATTAAGGAGAAACTCAACTCCAACCAAAACATTCAATCCCACACAAAGGCATGGAAATTAAACAAATTTATGCTTAATGACAGTTGTGCAGGAAGAGATAAAAGAGGAAATCATTAACTTCCTTGAGCATAACAACAATGAAGACACAAGACAATGAAGACCAAAACCTGTGGGATACAGTAAAGTAGTCCTGAGAGGAAAATTTATTGCTTTAGATGAAAAACAGAAAGGGAGCATCAACAAACTCACAAATCATCTTATGGAAATGGAAAAAGAAGAACAATCTAACTCTAAACCCAGAAGAAGAATAGAAATATCCAAAATTAAATCAGAGATTAGTGAAATTGAAAACAAAAGAATCATTCAGAAAACTAATGAAACAAGGAGTTGTTTTTTTGAAAAAAATAAATAAAAGAGTTAAAACTTTGGCCAGACTAACTAGAAATAGAAAAGTAAAGTATCTAATAACTTCAATCAGAAATGATAAAGGGGAAATAACAACAAATGCCACAGAGATACAAGAGATTATCGCTGAATACTACAAGAAACTTTATACCCAGAAATTTGCCAATGTGAAGAAAATGGATCATACCTCTCCCTATTTGGGAAAAGAATGTTCTTCCATTTGTTAATATTTTCTGCTATTTCTTTATAAGAAATAAGAATCAACATTGTAAAAATGTCTATTTGGAATCATACCCTCTCCCTAGACTTAGCCAGGTAAAAAGGATCTCCTAAACAGACCAATTTCAAGCACTGAGATCAAAGAATTAATTAAAAAAACTCCCAATAACAAAAAAATGCCCTGGATCAAATGGCTTCACAACAGAATTCTATCAAACCTTCAAAGAAGAGCTTATTCTCAGACTACAGAAAATATTCAAAAAAATTGAAGAGGAAAGAATCTTCCCCAACATGTTCTACAAAGCAAACACCCTGATACCAAAACTAGGAAAAGACCCAACTAAAAAGGAGATCTTCAGACCAATTTCACTAATGAATACAGATGCAAAAATTTGCAACAAAATCCAAGCCAATAGATTTCATAGAATTATAAAATTCTCATCATGATCAAATAGGTTTCATCCCAGGAATGCAAGGCATTAACATATGCAAGTCAATAAACTTAATTCACCACATCAACAGAAGCAAAAACAAAGACCATAGAAGACAATAGATGCAGAAAAATCATCTGATAAAATCCAGCATCCTTTTCTAATTAGAATACTGAAAAGTATAGGCATAGATGGCACATTTCTTAAATTGATTGAATACGGCAAACCCACAGCTAATATTTTACTGAATGGAGTGAAATTGAAAGCTTTTCCACTTAGAAATGGAGCCAGACAAGATTGTCCTCTATCACCATTACTATTCAACATAGTGCCTGAAGTTCTAGCCAATACTATCAGGCAAGAAAAGGAAATAAAGGGCATCCAAATGGGAGAAGAGGAGGTCAAACTCTCCCTCTTTGATGATGATATGATCTTATCCTTATAGAACTCCAAAGACTCAACCACAAGACTCTTGGAAGTGATCAAAAAATAATGTCTCAGGATAGAAAATCAATGTCCACAAATCAGTAACCTTTGTATATGAAAACAGCCAAGATGAGAAGTTAACTAAGTACACAATCCCCTTCGCAGTAGCTTCAAAGAAAATGAAATACCTAGGAATATACCTAACAAAAGACATAAAGGACCTCTATAAGGAAAATTATGAAACCCTAAGAAAAGAAATGGTGGAAGATATTAATAAATGGAAGAACTTACCATGCTCATGGCTGGGAAGAATCAACATTGTTAAAATGTCTCTACTTCCCAAAGCAATCTACCAATTCAATGCCATCCCTATTAAAATACCAACATCGTACTTTTGAGACTTGGAAAAAATGATTCTGCATTTTGTATGGAACCAGAAAAACACCCATGTAGCTAAGGCAGTTCTTAGAAATAAAAACAAAACCAGGGTCATCACTATACCAGATTTTAGGCTGTATTACAAAGCCATAGTAGTCAAGATAGCATGGTACTGGCACAAAAATAGAGACATAGACATTTGTAATCAAATACAAAACCAGGAAATGAAACTAATGTCTTACAACCACCTCATTTTCTATAAACCAAACAAGAACATACACTGGGGGAAAGACTCTCTATTCAATAAATGGTGCTGAGAGAACTGGATATCCACATGTAAAAGACTGAAACTGGACCCACACCTTTCTACACTCACAAAAATTGATTAAAGATGGATAAAGGACTTGAGTTTGAGGCACGAAACAATAAAAATCCTCAAAGAAAGCATAGGAAAAACACTTGAAGATATCAGCCTGGGGAAAGACTTCATGAAGAAGACTTCCATGGCAATTGCAACAACAACAAAAATAAACAAATGGGACTTAATTAAACTGAAAAGCTTCTGTACAGCTAAGGAGACAACAACCAAAGCAAATTGACAACCTACACAATGGGAAAGGATACTTGCATATTTTGAATCAGACAAAAGCTTGATAACTAGGATCTATAGAGAACTCAAATTAGTCCACATGAAAAAAGCCAACAATCCCATCAATGGGGAAGAGACATGAATAGAACCTTCTCTAAAGAAGAGAGATGAATGGCCAACAAACATATGAAGAAATGCTCATCATTCATAATTAGAGAAATGCAAATCAAAACCACCCTAAGATACCATCTAACCCCAGCAAGAATGGCTCACATTCCAAAATCTCAAAACTGTAGATGCTGGCGTGGATGTGGAGAGAAGGGAACACTTTTACACTGCTAGTGGGACTGCAAACTAATACAAGTTCCTTCCTTTTGGGAAGGAAGTATGGCGAACCCTCGAAGAACTCAATCTAGTCCTCCTATTTGATCCTTCAATCCCATTACTGGGCATCTACCCAGAAGGAAAAAAGTCCATCATAAGGACACTTGCACTAGACTGTTTATTGCAGCTCGATTTATAATCACCAAAATTTGGAGACAGCCTAAATGCCCACCAACCCAGGAATGGATTAACAAACTGTGGTATATGTACACCATGGAATAATATTCAGCCATTAAAAAAATTGAGACTTTACAGCCTTTGTATTACCTGGATGGAAGTGGAACACATTAGTCTTAGTAAAGCATCACAAGAATGGAGAAGCATGAATCCTATGTACTCAATTTTGATATGAGGACAATTAATGATATGGTTGGGGGATGAGAACAGGAAGAGCAGAGATAGGGAAGGAGGGAGGGTCGTGGGGTCTTCTTGTGTGACACATCTTTTGGGGGAAAGACACAGTTGTAACAGGGACTTTACCTAACAAATGCAATCAGTATAACCTGGTTTTCCTGTACCCTCAAATTAAAAAAAAAAAGAAAGAAAAAGAAACCAAGTTAGTTCTTTGAAAATATCAACAAATTGCCAAAGCATTAATAGCTAGATGAACATAAGAAAAGAGAGGGAAGACTCAAATGACTAAAATCAGAAATAAAAGTGAGGGTATTTCTATCAATGTTACAGAAATAAAAAGAACTTTATGATAGTATTACAAACAGTTACATGCCAACCAATTTGATAACCTAGATGAAATGAACAAACTCCTAAAAACATGAAACTTACAAAGACTTAATCATGAAGGAATAGAAAATCTGAATAGATTTATAACTCCTAAGGAGACTGAATCAGTGATCAAAAATCTCATGACAACGAAAAGCCTTAGATTAATGGCTTCACTGGTGAATTCTACAAACATTTAAAGAACACCAATCCTTCTGAAACTTTACCAAAAAACTGAAGAAGATAAATACTTCCTAATTCATTCTATGAATGACCCAGCATTACACTAATATCAAAGACAGACAATTTCACTGTAAGAAAACTACAAACTATTAATCCCTTATAAACACTGATGCAAAAATCTGGCTCAGCACCCGTGGCTCAAGCGGCTAAGGCACCAGCCAAATACACATGAGCTGGCGGGTTCAAATCCAGCCCAGGCCCGCCAAACAACAATGACAGCTGCAACCAAAAAATAGCCAGGCATTGTGGTGGGTGCCTATAGTCCCAGCTACTTGGGAGGCAGAGGCGGGAGAATCACTTGAGCCCAGGAGTTGGAGGTTATTGTGAGCTGTGATGCTACGGCACTCTACCGAGGATGACAAAGTGAGACTCTGTCTCAGAAACAAAACACAACAACATTGATGCAAAAATCCTCAGTAGAATTATAGCAAGCCTAATTCAGCAACATACTGAAAGGACTACACTATAACCAAGTGAGATCTTATTCCTGGGATGCAAGGATGATTTACCATATGAAAATCAACTGATGTACTATATCAAAGGAACACAATAAAGGCCAAAAACTTCATTATCTCAATTGATGAAAAAAAAAGTATGAGACAAAATTCAACAACCTTTCATAATAAAAACACTCAAAAAACTAAGAATAGGAGAAAAATACCTTGACATAGTAAAAATCATACATAAAATAGTCACAGAGAACACCATGCTCAATGTTGAAAGACTGAAAATCTTCCCTCTAAGATCAGGAAAAAGGTGAGGATGTTCATCTTTAATATATGTAGAAAATCCTAAAGGTTTCACACACACCCCTCATAAATTCAATGAAGTAGCAGAATAGAAAGTCAACACAAAATCAGTTGGGTTTCTATTCTAAAGACTAGGAATGGACAGCCTGAAAAAGAAATTATGAAAATAATTACATTTACGATTATGTCAAAAAGTATAAAATATTTAAGCGTTAACATAACCAATGAGATGGAAAGACTTATACAATGAAAACTACAAAACATTGCTGAAAGGAATTAAAGATGACATAAATGGAAACATATACCACGTTCATGGACTTGAAAACTTAACTATTGTTAAGATGTCCATACTCATCAAAGCAATCTACAGATTCAGGGTAATCCCTTTTAAAATCCCAATGAAGTTTTTTGCAGGAATAGAAAAGTCTCTCCTGGAATTCATACAGAGTCACAAGGGACCCCAAGTAGCCAACATAATGAACACTACAAAGTGTTATATACCAACAGATTTGATAACCTAGATGAAATGAACAAATTCCTAAAAACAGGAATCTACAAAAACTAAATCATGAAGGATGGAAAATCTGAATAGACTTATAACTCCTAAGGAGATTGAATCAGTAATCAAAAATCTCATGGCAAAGAAAAGCCTGGACTTGGCTGTATCTCAAAGGACTCATATTCCCTTATGTCAAAACTTACTGCAAAGCAGTGGTAATCAAAACAGTATAATATTGGCATAAAAACACACATACTGATAATGAAATCAAACATGCAGAAATCAACCTTGCACACATGCAAGTGATTTTTGATAAGGGAGCCAAGGCCAGTGAATAGGGAAAGAACAGTCTTTTCAACAAATGGTGCTGGGAAAACTGGGTATCCACATGCAAAAATAACGAAGTTGGATCCTTACCTAACACCATATGTAAAAAGTTAACTTGAAATGGATCAAATACCTACATGTAAGACCTAAGTCCATAAAACTCTTAAAAGAAAACATAAGAGGGTGGTGCCTGTAGCTCAGTGGGTAAGGTGCCAGGCACATACACCAAGGGTGACGGGTTCGAATGTGGTCTGGAGCCAAATAAAACAACAATGACAGTTGCAACAACAACAACAAAAATAGCCAGGTGTTGTGGCAGGTGCCTGTAGTCCCTGCTACTTGGGAGGCTGGGGCAAGAGACTTGTTTAGGCCCAGGAGTTCGAGGTTGCTATGAGCTGTGATGCCACAGTACTCTAAGACTTCATGAAAATTTTTAAAATCTGTGAACAAATCTAGTCTACCAATAGAGTAAAAAGGCAACTAATGGATTTGTAAATCATATTTTTTTTTTTTTGAGAAAGAGCCTCAAGCTTTCACCCTGGATAGAGTGCTGTGGTTCACAGCTCACAGCAACCTCCAATTCCTGGGCTCAAGCGAGTCTCCTGCCTCCGCCTCTCAAGTAGCTGGGATTACAGGCGCCCGCCACAACGCCCAGCCATTTTTTGGTTGCAGCGGTTATTGTTGTTTGGCGGGCCCAGGCTGGATTCAAACCTGCCAGCTTAGGTGTACGCTTAGCCCGTTGAGCCACAGGCACCGAGCCTGTAAATCATATTTTGATAAGGGATTAATATTCAGAACTTATACAGAATTCCTAAAGTCAACAACAAAATAATGACCAATTAAAAAATGGGCAAAGGACTTAAATAGACATTTCTCCAGAGAAGACACACAAATGGTCAATAAGCACTTGAAAAGATACATAAATCACTAATTCTTTTTTTTTGTAGAGACAGAGTCTCACTTTATAGCCCTTGGTGGAGTGCCAAGGCATCACACGGCTCACAGCAACCTTCAACTCCTGGGCTTAAGTGATTCTCTTGCCTCAGCCTCCCGAGTAGCTGGGACTACAGGCTAAATCACTAATTCTTGAAGAAGTTCAGATCAAAACCTCAATAAGATACCAACTGATAGCCAGTGGGATGACTATTAACATCCAGAACTGTAATGATAGTTATGTATTGCTGCTACTTTGAAGAAATAGCAGCCAGCCCTTAAATCTACAGGTTCTGCATCTGTGAATTCAACCAACCATAGAATAAAAATATTAAAAAATAAAAATAATGCAAATTTTTTACATAGCAGTTATATTGAATTAGTTATGATACGTAATCTAGAGATGATTTAAGTCTATGGGAGGATATGCATAGGTTATATGGAAACACCATACCACCTTATATCAGAGACTTGAGCATCCTTGGATTTTGGTGTTCTCAGAGATCCTGGGACCAATCTTCTGTGGATACTGAGGGATGAATGTACACATAGGCCCTGGCTTAGAATGGTTTCACCTATGATTTTTCATCTTTGTGATGGGTTTATCGGTGGTGTTAAATGTATTTTCAACTTACAATATTTTCTACTTAGGATGGGTTTACAGAGATGTGGCCACATTAGAAATTAAGGATCTCCTGCATTTATTTCTAGAAAGGAAATTCTGGCCTTATTTTCAACACAATACCTGATATGTGGTCTTCTCCTTCCTATTCTCAATCTCTTTTCAATTTTACTAGATTGGAGAACAATACTTCCAGACTGCTGGAGCAGATTTGACTTTGTATATTGTTGAAGTTGTGTAATCCTGATAAATGAGGAAATATTCCCTCTCGGCAAATAAGCTTTACCTTTAAACAAACCCACATATCTCTGTATCCAAAAGCAACAGTGAATGTCATTATAGCTTTTGCCAACTACCACTGGGTCCCAAAGCCAAGTGCCTAACTCAAACTTATCATTTGAGAATTGAAATGCTTGCTCAGATTCACCTGACTTGGTTGAGCCCCCATTCGTTGTCTCCAGGGCTCTGTTCTGCAGCAAAGTTCCCACGGCACTGGTAAAAGTTGGATCTTTTTTTGGACCCATCTGCACCTTACCCTACAGAGAAAGAGAGAGAGACAGAGAGAGGTGAGTTCTGTCATCTCAGGTACTGTGCAGGAGGTAAAGCCGTTTCCACTGAATCAGCAGCAGATCGGAGTCATCTGCAGGAATTCCCAGAAGAAGGGGACAAACATGCACCCTGAACCCCAGATTCCTGTCCGCCCTGCTGTTGCTCAAAGCCATATCTGGGTTTTGAAAGTTTCATTCCACAATCAAACCCTAGAAGTTGTTGGTGGTATGTTTATCCTATAAGATTAGTTCTTTGGAGACATAGGAATCCCTTAATGTCAATAAGGAAATAGTTACAGCACATTGTGTTTTTTAATTGCACTCAAAGATAATTTTGTTCTTTAACATGAACAGAGGGGGGAAAGCCCTAAGATTGGCAGGCAGCACATGTTTTCAGCATGAAATTCCAATAGCTCTATGCCATCCCCCTCACTACAGAGCAGCAGCAGCAGCAGAATAGTTATACGAAAACAAAATAAGGACCCAAAGCGTCCTACAGCCTTTTCATTTTTTGCTTCACTACTGATTGATCTCACCTCCAGTTCCATGGGAACTGCAGTGTAAAGATAAGCTGTTACTCCAAGCGAGAACTCTTGCTTGGGCAAGGATAGCTGGGAGAAGGCAGCACGCAGCTCGTCCTCATCCAAACAAGGAGAGCTATTTTTAGAGGCTCATATTGGGCTCTTTTGGTTAAGGGCATGACACATTTTTTAAAGTTGATTATGTTTAAAATAGAAACACATTTCGGCTGTGCCATTAACAGCTCTTCAGAACCGAAAGAGCCCCTCCCTTCTTGTTCCCTTTCTGAATAAGCTTCCCTAGTAGGCACGGCCCCAAAGTGGGGAAGCTGGCACCAGGGAACCCAACACTGCCGTTCAGACACACTCTGCAGTGAGCGAAGGAATTCAGAAAGCAAGCGATTTTTCTTCTGTGTTCCCAATCACCACTTAGCTCTGGAAAACAAGAGGAGGAACAGGGCCAAGTCACTGGTTACACTCAGGACAGCCAGCTGGCCTTCTTCAGGCATAAAAAAGCATTTCCGTTTGCCGCTCTCTTTGGCCCCACGAATGCCGACTGACATCGTGGACTGGTTAGAAGAACTTCGCAGAAATGTGACTTGTCCTCTACTGCTTTATGAAGTGTAGGTAATTTATACTTAGGAACTTTCCCAAAATTAGTGTGAATTCAGGCCCCAAACAGTCACGTCCCTCCAGAGCCATGTACCAATCCCACTAACAGGAAAAGGCTTGTAGGACAGGCCAAGGAGGGTTGGGTAACATGAGCAAGGAGGGCAGAGAAAGCCCTGCGTGCAAGACCCTCCCTGGCCGTCATCCCAACAACTCAGCAAGGTGTTCAGAATGAACCTCATTTTACCGATTAACGTGAATCTCAAAGCATTCAAGCAACTAAGCCAACTTTACCTACAGATAATAAATTATAGAACTGAAATTCAAACTCTGACTACTGACTACAGAATCCTGGCTCTTTTTACATTGCTGTCTCAGATGCAAAGCTCGAATCTCCAAAACTGCATTTATCAGAACCACTCCCCTCAATACGTACATTATCGCTGCCCTCCTGTGTTCCTTTACCTAAAGATAGAGTATTTCTACCTGCCTGGGATCCGGAGCTGAGAACCCCATCAGCTTTACTGTCAACCCCATCCCCTTTTTTACCCCGCGTCCAATCATTTTCTCAGTCTCATCAATTATTTCTTAAACTCTCCCCCCCCCACGCACCCCATAGTCCTCCTACTCCAGGCCCTCATTCTTTCTCTCTTGCTGTGGCTCCTACTGGTCTCTCACCAATCCATCTTGAGCAGTAATTGCAAGGGTGACCACTTCTGTGTGCCTCCTGTCTCTACTGTTAAACCGATTAATCTAGAGGATGACACATGAGGCCAAGAAGAGACAGCTGGACGGGACAGCCAAGACAGCCAACCGACAGAGAAGGAAAGGGCACAGCAGGGGGGGAACACAGGGTGGCAAAGTGGAAGAGGACTGCCCTGCTGTGCTGAGATTTTAGGGCATCTACCCAACCAAGTTCCCTTTTCCTCCTCTCTGAACTGGCTTGAGGTAAAACCCTTCTAGATCTGGTTCCCATCTTGCTATCCCTTTCACGCTTCTACAGGCGTGTTGTGCTTTGGCTCCACAGGTGGGTGCCTGAGGCCACAAGCTGGACATTTGGGGCATAAAATCCTTCCCAACTCCAGGTCCAGGCGGTGAAGCCATTTTGCTATTTACGGGGGAGAATGTTCGCTGGCCTCTGAAGACTTCCAGGAATCACGGCATCACCATCTACTGCCGCCTTCAGAAAGATATCAGCCACACCACCCCACTCTATACGGCTGCCAAGTTCCCATCCTTCTCTGAGTTCAAAAGTACTTATCACCATGTTTGGTACACAGCAGATAGTCGATAATACCCTCAACTCTCTAATGTCTGTGGGAACAGGGCTCAGAATCCGTAGTCCGTGTGATGTGTGTTGTTGGAAAGGGTCCTCCCCCCACTAGATACCGGCTTAACAGAGAGCTTTCAAAAACGTGTTGTGTACTCGTAAAGTATTCAGACCAACTTAATCTTATCTTGGTGTCTGAGCCATGTTTGTGAAACTAAGAATTTTTATGCAATAGTGTAAGTTATGTCCTGGGAACCATGGTGTGTACCGAGCTGTTTGCTGGCTCCAGTTCTGGGTGTCATAAATCCATTGGCTTCTACCAGGTTGTCATTTTACCTGTTTGTACCTATTTGTAACAGCTGCTTCCATTCATCCACATACCCCCTTCATTTACTGATTCTGTGACTTTAAATAAAGGGCTCAAGACCCTTTCTCTACAAAGCAAAATGCACAGCTTGTAGGGGAGTTTCACCTCAGAGTCACAATTCTTTTCTGAGTGGTTAAGGCTAATAACCATAGATGGATTATCAGAGTTTTGCCCTAATGTTATAGAAACACAATTTACCTATTCTAGTCCTCATCTGAAGAAGCTTCCAAAATATGTTAGCAATATTTTTTCTACAACAACCAAAGGATGCTCTTCATTGGATATCATCTCCCCCCAAAGAAGCTGACTTCCACGGCAACAAGTGACAGTGATAGATCCTTATATTTCCTGAGATGGGTATTTGAAGTTCTCTACCAAATTCTACCTGCTTGCCCTAAGCCTTCAAGGACACAAGAGCCAATAACTGGTGAGAGATTAATTACCTGGGCTCTGGATGCCAATTTAGCTGCTGTCTGGGCTGGATCAAAGACTCGACGAGAAGACTGATCCTTGCAGAAATTAATATGTCGCTGGGCTGCGGTTTCATTAAATCTCCTCATACAATATGGACACTGAATATAATCTGAATGTAACGATAAGAACACATGACAATTAGCATGTCATAAACAACCATGGAATGGACTGTATGAAATGAAGTAAATAGGACGAATTCTGATACAACATGAAAGAATGAGGTCCCAAACTCCGGTTTGAGATGGTCGATTCCAGATGAGGATACATGCAAGGGCTGAAATAAAGGATGTGGCAAGGGGAAAATTTACTACCCAGGCACTCACGTCAATTAGGAGTGTGTCCTTAGAATGTTCACACGGTATACATTTTTAGAAAATAGATTAATTATACTTTGAAACTTTCTAATTCAGTGAGTTATTTAGCATATCCTTCCATAAAGAAAATAGTCCTGGAATCACAGAATGTTAGCATTGATGGTACAAAAGGTGGCGGGTTCAAACCCAGCCCTGGCTCAAAACTGCAAAAAATAAATAAATAAATAAAAGTGAAAAAGAACATAGAAGATGTAAAAGCCCAGGTTATGGTACTAGGTGGGACAGGAGGTCATACAGCAGTTATGACATTATGAGGGAGAGAAGTTTTTTTCACTTTATTACTGTATTTTGGCATGTATAATGCACTCCTGTGTATAATGCATACTCACATTTCTGGTCTAAACTTTCAGAAAAAAAAATACTCCATTTTAGTTTTTTAAAGGAGAGTGGAAGCAGTCATACAGGGGTGCCTCCTTCTCTCAGGAGGGCGCTAGAGGTGGAGAAAAGCTGGAGTGCCCCAGGTAGCTGGTGAGAGTGGTCCAGATGGCCTGAGCACTGACATTTCAAACACAATTGTCCCTCCCAGCCCACCCTCAGCCTCACATCCTCTCTTTCCTATTCCCATCCATGTCCACTGAGAACCCTGGAGGGCTTATTTCCCAGGAGGCTGGTGTGAGGGGACAGGACCGGCGCTGCCTGCCCGGGACTCCTGACAGACAGCCCCGCGCTCTCCGGGCTGCCCCATCTCTCTCGACTGCCCCATTCTGGGGCCCTGGAACACCACCCCGAGGAGGAGCCCTCCCTGCTGACAGCCCAGTAAAGGCTCTGCATTTACATTTCCTTTGACTAGACCCTGACCTCCTGGAGCCATCAGTAACATCACAATGAATGACACCGGTTTTTCCCAAACTTGCAAATCCTACAAATCATTTGGGGGAACTGGTTAAAATGAGACTCCTGAACCCACCCAAATACACTGAATCAACTCTCCAGGAGAAAGAACTAGGTGTCTGCTCCACTAACAAGCATCCTAAATGGTTCTTCCCACTGGCAAGTTGAGCAGACAATACCAACTCCACACCTTAGGGGATCAGAGAAGTCACTGGCTCCAAACGACAATCTGTGGACTCAGGTACCGCTGATACATTCCTTCACCCCAAGTACCCTTGCCCACAGAAACTTCATGGAGTCTGAGACCCAGGGTCACAACAGTGGGCTACTAGCAGAGCTGGGACTCAGGACCCAGATCTCTCAGACCCAACTCAGAGATCTTCCCCCCCAGCAGGATGCCCTGGTGGCCTCAGAATGGGGCCCATGTGCGTGAGATGAGGCAGCACAGGAGTCCAGGGGCTGGCCCTGGCCCCCTATACCCGCTTCCTGGGGTTCTCAGCGGAATGGCAGTGGCCATGGTGATGAGGGTGGAATGGACTGTTAGGAGAGGCCAGGTGCTCAGGTAGTCTGGACCACTGTCACCTGCCACTCCTGTCTTCTCCATAGTAGCCAGCTCCATGCCTTGTGCCTCTGGTGAAAGGACGCACCACTGGATGGCCACTTCCTCCCTCCTTTTGCCAAGACCCCTATGCCAACTGTCGCATCACCACTTCCAAGAGGGTGATAGCAGCATGGGCTGGAGGCTCCTGCAGCTCTGGGGTCTGTCCTGTGAGGGGGACGCTGGGGAGAGGCATAGCGCGAGGGGGGTGTGGTTATTGTACTCCAGGGTAATTTGCATATTGATATTGTTACTGCTTTCCACTTTTAATGCATAAACATAAATCAAAGAATTAAAAACATTCATATAGATATGAAATTAGTACTAGCCACGTATAAAATGCATCCTTGTTTTCCCCTCAAAAATTTGGGCAAAAAAGTGTGCATTATATGCAGCAAAATATGGTGAGGAGGCAAACAATATATTCAAGAAGAAGACAGTAAAAGTTTGGTGGGGTCAAAAAGTGGAAAAGGTAAAGAAGGAGGGATGATCGGAAAGTGGTTACGGAAACAGCTTTGGCTCCCATGGTTACGACATCCCTGGCAGCTCCTGCGGCCCAGGCCTTCTGTGGTTCTGTATGACACCGTCTTCGTCTACATTTGACTTCCCTTTTGCAATTACCAGTTATAATAGGCTAGTGAGAGAACTGGGAAGTGGGGAAAATCCAAAGTCTTCTTAGAATGTGGAGCTGCTCATAGGAAAGCTAGGTTGGAACCTACTCCTCTAAGGCAAGCAGGGATAGGGGCCTGCATGCTTTGTTTTAGATTCCTTTAGCGGATAATATAAAAAAATTACTTTTCTCCCAGGGAGGGTTCGAGAATGCATCAGTCTTAAACTCACTACGTAAGTATGTGTTTGAGTATATCAAAAGTCCTACATGTGTAGATGTATTTTGGTGCTATAATGTCTTCAAAGTGTAGACATTTTTGTAAACCATCTTTTTAAGCAGTGTGAGGAGTTTTCTACTTGAACAAATCATTTCCTAGGTGGAACACTCATGAAATGTAAGAAATATAAGCACTAAGAAATTACCTAGTACCTCTATCCTTTATTTCACATTCTGGAAAGCGGTTTTTAATTGTTGATTTAATACTTATCGAACACCTACTTTGTGTCAGGCACTGTTTTATATCTGGGACACCACATTTCTGAAATCAAGGAGTAAGCAATTCTAGTACAGAAATAAATAAAAATTTCCCATGGTAATAAATACTTGGAAAAAAGATAAAACAGGGCAGGATTGGGAAATGATGAAGAGCCTAGATCTGGAGCCTGCCTGTCTGGTTTCGGGCCAGAGTTCTTCAGTCGCTATCTGTGTGAACTTGGGCAAGTTACTCAACCTCCTTAAGCTCCCATTCCCTCAGCGCCTACATATCACCTATTTCATCGGGTTGTTGTGAAAGTTAACGACGATAATCCACACAAGGGTTTGGCACAGTGTGGGCGGGGGAGAACATACTGGATGTTTTTTTAAAATGCTAGCAATTGCCATAAGGAAACAGGTCCAGCAAGGTCGTGCTTCCAACTACCAAACAAGAGTGAAACTGCTTAGAAAAAACTAAAATGTGAAGTGTCAGTGTTTAGAACTCACAATGGTGTAGAAAAGCTATGTAGAACATGGCTCTCAGCTTGCTGGTAATTTGAAGCTAGAAAATCAAGTCTTGTATCAGAAATGCTCCTACCATAAACCCTACTCACATACAGCAAAGACAACCCTTGGGGCAATGCTGCGTGAGCTCCTCACCCCACTGGTTCATTTGCTCACTGTCACCTCCTGTGTATTGTGCATTACCTGCCACTGCAGAGACAACTGAGTCGATCTTCCTGCCCACAAAAATCTCAGCCATGACTGGGCACAGAGACAAGTATGACTTGGGATAAACTGGGAAGGGGAAGCACTGGGACCTCTGGCGGCCCATAGGAGAAATGGGAAGCTCCACAGAGGGGTAAAGGGCAGCAGGAGAGGGTCCCGTAGCTATAACCTTCACTCAGGTTGCTGGCTGTCCTTATGTTGAACTTCAAATGCTCTGGGAATGGAAGAGGTATTTTTCTGCAACAATAATCTGAACACAGCAGGACAGAGCCACCTGTTCCACTCTCTTCTCCTTCTGAGTCACCTTTCTTCCATAAACATCACTGTCCAATTTATTTCAATCAATAGTAATTTTATTTATTTATTTGTCATTGATTTTAGAGATGGCGGTCTTGCTCTGTTTCCCAGGCTGGAGTGCAGAGGCATGACTCCAGGTCACCGCAGCTTTAAACTGCCGGCACCAGGCAATCCTCTCATCTCAGCCTCCTAAGTAGCTGGGATTATAGGCAAGAGCCACCAGGCCTGGCTTGATAACGATTTTATAAGTCAGAGTACAGACGGATTTTTATGAGAAATATGGTGGCCAGATCTCATAAAATTTAAAGTAGAAAAACAAGCATCGTTTCAAAATGCAAACACCACATAAGAGTGCCCATGTCTACATAGTCATATAAAATGGTAACGGAATGTCCCGGGCGGCACAGAATAATCCCAATTATAAACATTCTACATCACTGTCCCCATAAACTGTCACAACATCCTGGAAATTTGAATTGTTGGCAGAGTTGGTTAAGTCACTAAGAAGTAGAATAAATACATGCGTGTCATGAAAACCGAGTCATGAAAATAGGGAATCATGCTGAGAAAGAAAAAAGGAAATTACTCGCAAACTCATGCATATGAGGCTGTCGCATAGATAATTCTAGTTATATGTGTATAAATTTTCTAGTACTTAAGGCCGAGAATACGGGGCGAGTATAAAATCCCTGCACAATCAAAATAATCCAATTGTGATAAAAATGTGCTATTGCATATGATCATTTTGCTTGCTGCATAAAATTCTAGTTAAGGGTACAGAATTTAATTCTAAAACTATATTAGCATAAATACGGAAAGGAAAGAAAAATAAATTGCACATTTGATGAGGCCTTGCAAAGCGAATTTTTTTTTTTTTTTCAGAGAAACAATAATCCCCACAGTTGAGGTCCAAGTCTCATTTGAGATCCAAGTTGGGTCTAAAACGTGAGAGAAATTCACACAGCAGGACATCTGACATGGTTTCACTTATTCAATTAGAGAGCCATAAGGCAGCCATCAACCCTGTAGCTTCTGATCTTAAAATGAATGTATTTCTCATAAAAGATGTTTTTTGTTACATGAAGCTGGTTGCCAAAGTACTTGCATATTACTAAAATCACAGCCATAGAGCTTTCTACCGAATGTTTGAAGACAACACATCATTTTAAGCTACCTTTTCATGAGGACCCAAAAAAGTGAAGCAGTCATAAAGATTATTTTGGGGTATAGAAGTTCAGATGATTTATTTTTCACATGACTTTTACAGGATGATTACACTGTGGGTTTTTGGTTTTGTACTTTTTTAAATGAACTTTTTTTGAGGACGAATTTACACATAATTAAATGTTCCTGCTTTACACATATGGCTCGATGAGTTTTTACAAATGTATGCATTTGTTTAACCACCCCAATTAAAATAGAGAACATTTTCATCACTCCAAAGAGTTCCCTCATGCCCCTGTTCACTCAATATTCCCCCAAACCCAGTCTTAGGCAACCAGCAATCCATTTTCCTGTAACTCTGGGTAAGTTTTGCCTGTCCTATAATTTCATTTAATAGAATATCCACATTGCTGTAATAGTACTTCCTTTTTACTGCCGAGCACTGCTCCATTATGTAAATATTCCACCGTTTGTTTATCCATTCACTTGTTGATGGACATTTTTGTTTACAGTTTAGGCTATACGAATAAAGTTATGAACATTTGTAAGTCTTTTTTGTGGACACATTTTCATTTTTTTTGTATAAATACTGAGACGTGTACTTG
This sequence comes from Arctocebus calabarensis, assembly GCA_963573935.1. NCBI lineage: Eukaryota > Metazoa > Chordata > Mammalia > Primates > Lorisidae > Arctocebus > Arctocebus calabarensis. Next base: position 16,774 of record CAUYON010034976.1, read on the forward strand.
CTGTACAGGTTAAATATATGCTGTGCAGGTTAAAGACGTCTCTTATTGAGATGATCCTAGTACAAAGCGGTTGTACTATTTTATACTTCTGTTACCAGGGTACCAGACTTCCAGCCGCTCCATACCCTAGCAAACACTTGTATTGTCTTTAATTTTAGCCACTCAAGTGGTTATGCAGTGATATATCATTGTGGTTTTAACTTGCATTTCCCTGATGACAATGATGTTGAGTATCTGTTCATGTGCTACCGGCTATTATTTTAGGATGTGTCAGTTCAAATACATCATTCCGACGGGGTCGTCTCCTCATTGTTGAGTTCAAGAGCTCTTTTTGATGTGGGTCACTTGAATATTCTCTCCCAGCTTGTAGCTTGCCTTTCCACTCTCTCTTAATGTTGTCTCTCAACCCTGAAATTTTTAATTTTGCTGAAGCCTAATTTACCAATTATTTTATTTTATTTTTATTTTTATTTTTTTGAGACAGGGTCTTGGTATGCCACACAGGCTGGAGCAAAATAGCATGATCACTATAGCCTCAAACTCCTGAGTGAAGCTATCTTTTTGTCTCTGTCTTCTGAACAGTTAGGACTATAAGCACACACACCTAGCTAATTTTTCTAAATTTTTCTTGTTTTGAAGACAGAGCCTCACTTTGTCACCTTCAGTAGAGTGCCTTGAGGTTAGATAACGGCAACCTCAAACTCGTGGGCTCAAGCTAATTCTCTTGCCTCAGCCTCGCCAGTAGCTGGGACTACCGGCACCTGCCACAACGTCTCGCTATTTTTAGAGACAGGTCTCACACTTGCTCAGGCTGGTCTCAAACCCCTGAGCTCAGGCAATCTGCCTGCCTCGGCCTCCCAGAGTGCTTGGATTACAGGCATGAACCACTGTGCTGGCCTGACCGTATGTTTTTACATGTAAATTTTTTGTTAATATGATGAATCACTTTATTTTTTTCTACTTAATTTAGGATTAATTTCTTCTTCTAACTCTTTAAAAAAAAAAAGATTAAAGTGATTTATTTCAACCTTTTTTTCTAATACAAATATTTAAAGCTATAAACTTCCCGCTAAGTTAAATTGAATTCCACAAATTGATGTTTTTATTATTATTCAGTTAAAAATATTTTCTAGGCTTGGCACCTGTAGCTCAGCAGCTAGGGCACCAGCCACATGCACCGGGGCTGGTGGGTTCAAAACCAGCCCTGGCCTGCCAAACAACAATGACGATTACTACTGTAACAACAACAAAAATAAGCAGGCCTTGAGGCGGGTGCCTGTAGTCCCAGCTATTCAGGAGGCTGAGGCAAGAGAATCACTTAAGCCCAAGAGTTTTAGGTTGCTGGGAGCTGTGACACCATGGCCGTCTACCGAGGGCAACATAATGAGACTGTCTCAAAAATAAATAAATAAATATCTATCTATCTATATACACACACACACACACACACACATATTTAAATGTATACATATTTAAAATATATATACATATTTAAATTATATTTACAATATCAATATGTATATTTATATTTTCTAGTTTCTCTTGTTATTTCTTCTTAGGTCCATGTATTATTTAGGAATGACAGAGTGGTCCACTTGCTGGCCAGGTATGGCCTCGCTGCCCAAGGGAGCTGGCTGAGGACAGCATCCGACCTGGCCTGCCCACCCGCTAGCTCTAGGGCTGAGCACCTCCCAGCCCTCACAACCCAGTTGTGAGAAGAGTTCGAATCCCCGGATTCCATGGCCCACGGTTGGCCAGGGCTGAAATTCTTCTAAGGAGGCGGCCTCCACAGCCACAACTCTGGCCTTGCCTGGAGCAGGGTAACTGGGAGACCACAGGCCCACACCATGGGCTTGTGCTGAGAAGTGAACCTCAGGAGGGGCCGGCTCACAGGGAGCCAGCATGGCCCCCAGTGGCAGAGCCGACAGTGGCCACCGAGGGAGCAGGCTTGCACTGCCATGTCTGCACGGCTGGACTCACCCCGGGAGTCTCAGAGCCTCCAATCAGTCTCCTTATCTGTAAAATGGGAGTGTTACATAAAACGGAACAGTGCGTGGCCATAAAAAGAAACGCAATGTGAGATGTGCCATGATACGCATCAACCTCAAAAACACACTAAGTGGTCTGCATATCTGAAGGGTTCAGAACTGGCAGATTCAGGGGGGCAGGAGGTTTCCAGGGGCTGGGGGAGGAGGAACAGAGAGCAACTATTTAACGGGTATTATCATCTTCCAGGGTGATGTTTTGGAACTAGGCAGAGGTGGGAGTTTCACGCTGTAAATGTCCCATTGAATTGTTCACTTTAAATTGTTCATTTCATGTTGTGTGAACCTCACCTCCATAAAAACACAGGATTACTGCTGACCTCACCAGCGGGCAGAGGAGACGGCCACGCAGCCCTGGCTGGGCGAGGAAGGCAGGTGAATGTCAGAGAAAAAAAAAAAAATAGAAATGACTTGTGGATTTTCAGATACTAAGGAATTTTCCAGACATATATTTTGTCATAAATTTCTAACTCTATTGCAGCCAAACAATACCATCTATACTTTAGTCCTTTTCATTTGTTGAGACCTACTTTGTGGTCCTCCATATGATCTGTCTTGGGTGAATATTCCATATTTCCAGCAGGATTCTGCTGTTGCTGTGTGTCACATTATAGCTATAAATGTCACTTAGGTCATACTGGCTGCTGTCACACGAGGTTTCCATATCTTCCCTGACTTTCCTATTGTGTATTCAATCAGTTACTAGGAGAGGAACGATAAAATCTCCAAATAGAGTTATGAGTTTATTTACCTCTCCTTCCAGTTTTGTCAGTTTTTGTTTCACAGTTTTTGAAGCTCTGTTACCAGGCACATAAACACTTAGCACTGATTGGTCTTCTTGATGAATATATCATTTGAATCATTAGCTCTGTTAATATTTGCCATAGAGTTGAGTTTACCTAATATTATAGCCACTCTAGCTTTATGACTATTGTTTGCGTATATATCTCTTCCCATACTTCTAATTTATTCATCTCTACATTGAAAGTATATTTCTTATGGAAAACTTATAGTTGGGTCTTGGCCCTATTATTCAATCCCTGACCATTTTTTGGAGTGTGTAGGTCATTTATTTGCAATTATTCATATGGTGAGGTTTGAACTTGCCATCTCACTATTTGTATGAATCCCATTTATTCTTTGTTCCTTTTTTCCTCTTTTTCTGTCCTCCTTTGGAATGATTTTTTTCTATTTTGTCTTATTAGCTAAGCTATAGCATTTATGAGTGTTTTTTTCTAGGGTTTCCAATAGACAACTTTCACATATAATAGTCTACCTTCAAATAATACTATACTATGTATATTTACATATAACGTATGAATCTTGACTGTATGTCCATTTTCGTCATTGACCCTTGTGTTATTGTTTTCATACATTTCACTTGTACATGTTCAAGTACCCATAATACACTATTATTTAAGCTTAAATAGTAAATTAAAACCCACTTCTAACATTATACTCAGTGGAAAACAACACAAGGATGTCTGCTTTCACCACTTCTATTCAACATAATATTATAAGTTCTAGCCAGAGGATTTAAGCAAAAAAATGAAGTAGGAGGCATCCAAACTGGGAAGGGAGAAGTGAAATTGTCTCTGTTTTCAGATGACATAATCTTTTTGTAGAACACCTACTGACTGCAAAAACAAAAAAGCTATTAGAGCTAATAAACAAGTTCTGTAAAATTGCAGGATAAAAGTTAACATTTTAAAAATCACTTCTACTTTTATACACTAACAATGAACAATCTGGGAAAAAAGTTTACAGTGCCATTTATAGTAACATCAAAAAGAATAAAATGCTTCAAAATAAATGTAACCAATGAAGTGAAAGATTTGTGCACTTAAAACTATAAAACATTGCTGAAAGAAATTAAAGACATCTCATATTCATGGATTAGAACACTTATTATTGTTAAAAAGACAATATTACTGAAAATGATATGCCTCTAATACAATTCCTATCAAAATCCCAACATACATTTTTAAATGAATAGTAGAAACCATTCTAAAATTCATGTGGAATCCCACAGGATCCCAAATAGCCCAGACAATCTTGGCTGTATCTTGAAGAACTTACACTTCCTGATTTCAAAACTTACTATAAAGTTTCAGTAATCAAAACAGTGTAATACTGACATAAAGACAGACATACAGACCAAGGGAAAAATGAGCCCCAAAATAAACCCTCAAATACATGGTGAAGGGACTTTTGATAAGGGCGCCAAGATCATTCAATGGGGAAAGTCTTTTCAACAAATGGTGCTGAGGAAACCGGATATCCACATGCAAAATAATAAATTTGGAAACTTACATCACACACACAAATCAACTTAAAATGGACCAAAGACCTAAACATAAGAGCTAAAACTAAACACAACAAAAAGAAAACATAGGAGACAAACTTCATGATATTGGATTTGGTGATGGATTTTTGGATATGAACATCAAAAGCACAGGCACCAAAAGAAAAAAGATACACTGGACAGGACACCTCAAAATTAAAAACGTGTGTGGATTGAAGCAGCGATCGCCAACATTTTTGGCAATAGGGACTGCTTTCATGGAAGACAATTTTTCCACAGGCTGGGGGTTAGGGCCACCTGGGGAGGGGATGGTTTGGGGATGGTTCAAGTGCATTGTATTTGTTTTGTACTTTATTCTATTATTATTACTTTGTAATATAATAAAATAATCATATAACTCACCATAAAGCAGAATTAGTGGTAGCCCTGGGCTTGTTTTCCTGCAACTAGCCGGCCCCAATGCTAGTGTCACTGCCTCAGCTCCACCTCAGATCATCAGAGATTAGATTCTCATAAGGCACGGTAGCCTTGATCCCTCTACGTGCAGTTTAAAGTAGGGTTCATGTCCCTATAGAACCTAATGCTGCCACAGATCTGACAAGAGGCAGAGCTCAGGCAGTGATGTGAATGAGTGACGGGGAGAGGCTGTAAATATAGATGAAGCTTGGCTCACTGGCCCACCACCACTCATCTCCCACTGTCCAGTCCAGTTACTGGTAAGTCATGGACTGGTACCAGTCTGCAGCCTGGAGCTGGGGCTGCAGCACTAAAGGATACTATTAAGGCAGTAAAAGGACAGTCCCCAGAACTGAAAAAAATATATGCAAATTATATACTGTACTTGATAAGAAATATTAATTAATTGAAAGAAATTATTATGAATTAATTAATCAATATAATTGAGCTTCTAGCCCTATTGAAAGATAGGATAGGGGACTAACTTACACATTTTTATGACTAAATAAGTAGAATATGAGATGTTCCAAAATTAGCCTGGTGGGAAGTATGTATAAGATTAAAAAAGACAGAAGAGGCAACAAAAGGCAATATGTAAACTTTGATTTGATCCTGGATTGTGGCTGGGGTAGGGTTAGAGAACAGCTTTAAAAGACATTCTGAAGGTAATTGGGAAAATATGAGTCTATATATTAAGTGTAATAATAGTATTGTAATTATGCAGGAAAATAAACTTATGCTAAAAAGATGCACACTGAAATAGTTAAGGGTAAAATGTTAAAGATGTTTAAAATTTATGTTTAATGCAAAAAAACCCTTACATTCTATAAAAAAAGAAATAGAAAGAGATAAAACATGGCAATAATACCAAAAATTGTCAAATTTCAGTGTCAGGCAAGTGGGTGATCATTGTATTTTTCCTTCCTTTTTTCTATGGATTTGAAAATGTTCAAAATAAGAACCTCACAGTAAAAAAGGTGTCAGCCACTAACCTGTACAACTTTAAATGATTAAAATGGTGAATTTCACATTTAGGGAATTTTGTTTAAACAAAGAATAGAGAGCAAGCTGTGGGTATCTAACTATGCAGCTATGTGGAACTGCTTAAACAGTTCTGCACAGCGCCAGGTGCATCAGCCATGATGTGAAGGGTGTCGCCTGGAGTTACACAAGGCCATGGCCCAGGAACAGTGGTGTCTCATATTGACACAGAGTTAGGAGGAAACAGAATCTTCACATAGAATTGAAAAAAAACAGAATAAGATAAACTTACGTTTAAATAATGGTAAAATTACTCGTACAGCATTCTTATCAATGCATAAGGCATAAAAGGTGTGATGACTTAGCCAAAAGTCAAAACCTTAAAAGTAAACTCAACTGTCCACACACCTGGGTTCACGGATGGAGGGGGAGGCGGGGGAAGGGGGCGGCCCTCTTTAATGGCCAGCGCACACTGCTTTGCTGACCGAATTGCATTGATGAAGTCTTCATGTTGCTGTCTCCAGTTAGATTTCCTCGCAGGTTGTGACTGTAAAAAATAAAACCAACAAATACTACCCCCTCTTTTTTTTTTTTTTTGAGACAGAGCCTCAAGCTGTCACCCTGGGTAGAGTGCTGTGGTATCACAGCTCACAGCAACCTCCAAATCCTAGGCTCAAGCGAGTCTCTTGCCTCCGCCTCCCAAGTAGCTGGGACTATAGGCGCCCGCCACAACGCCCGGCCATTTTTCGGTTGCAGCCGTCATTGTTTTCGGGCGGGCCCGGGCTGGATTCGAACCGGCCAGCTCAGGTGTACATGTCTGGCGCCTTAGCCCATTGAGCCACAGGCACCGAGCCACTACCCCCTCTTAATTACTTTTTTTTTTACAAATCTGGGATTTGAATTTACAGGAAACAGGACTGTGAAATTTGGAGAAAAAAAGAAATTGTTTTTCAAATGAACTACTTAAAGGGGGGTTGGAAAATACAGCAAGGAAATTTGCAAGACACAATAGTGAGGGAAAAAACAAATTAAAAATCAGAAAAACAAACTACAAAACTTTAACGGAAGACACGTGTAATAGTAAAAGTGACTTTCTTCTCAAGTTAATTGCCAGATTTAAAGCCACTCTAATGCAAGTATAAACAGGATTCTTTTTATCATATCTGGAAAGTATCTGAAATCTATTTGGAAATCTAAGTGAGCAAGACTATGAAGAAAACAGTAAAGGTGGATAACACTTACATGACATTACTCTGTGCAGCCAAGAAAAATGGAACCAGAAGGCCCCCAAATAGGCTCTAATGAAGACTGTAATAAAGAACAGTAAGTGAAGATGTCCATGGTACCTTGATCTGAGGAGCCTTCCTCACAGAGGCAATGTCAGTGCCTTGCAATCTCTGCTTCAAGGAATTGAAAGGTTTACGCTTTTTGTTGAAGAGTTTTTTACATATTGGTCCATGCCTCTTCTAGAAAAGCAAGGGTAGGGACAGGGGTTTTAAAAACGCATAGTCACAAAGTTTGTAATGCCTAGGTGGACTCAGCCTCCACTACTCGGCTCCCCCTCGGAGCCCGATTCATTCCCGAACAGATCACAGCAGAGCAAATCCATCGGCCTCTCCTCCCCCAGGGTACACATAACTAGGTACTGTGTTTGGGCCAAGACAATAGAAGGCTTTCACCACTAAAGAGACTTACTCCAAATTTGGCTTCATATATTTAACTCAAACTTGGGCAGTATGCGCTTTACTCCAGCTCAGCAGTCCTTTAAGAACTTTTCTGGTCCTAAACCTGAGGACCCAATGCATAGACTTGCCTGTGTTCTCCCCATACAGTCTGCGACTGTGCCACTGTGGGGCCCGGGCCTTCTTCCTTGGTAGACATGTGACACGTGATAGCTTTGTTTACACAGTTGCTTCATCCAAATCCCTCAAATTACAAGCTCTATGAAAATCAGTGCACCTGGCTAAGAACAAGCCATCCCATTTTAAACTGAGAGACAGACATACGATCACTTGATCGAATGCTCTCTGTAGCCTAGAGGTTGGCTGAGCAAGTGAGACTCAGGAGTCTCAGCACATATTTGACATTTAGAGATTCTCTCTGGCACCTCCCAGGTCTCAAACAGCTTCTCTGGGTGCGGGGTGGGGCTGGCAAAGGCGTTGCTGGCACATTGGTCAGTTACAGGGCACCAGTAGGCTCCGTGAGCCCCCCTCTAGTTTCAGGACGCTCTAAACATAGTTAACTAAAAGACAAATAGTTTTCAGAATTCCCCAGAAAAATATAAACTTCAACCTCATTTTGTTATCTTTTGCCCCATACATACTCAGGTTTATAGTCTAAATGCTTTACATTTGATTTGAGTCTTCTTGATGGAAAACGTCCTAATTAATAAGTTCATTGTCTTCTCAGATTCTTTTTTATAAAAACAATCTTTCTTGGGAATCCCTTCATAACACTGGAGCCTACCACCTGTTTGATTCCCTAATTTTGAAATAAGTCAAGCTTTCATCCAGCTTTATAGTCACCGGTCAGGGGACTTGACATGAAATTAGCTTGAGTCTAGATAACAATTTGATCTTGGAACAGGCCTTACGTCCACGCATTATTATATGTTGTTCAAGTGGTATATAAAAACCCTGAAATTGGAAGGTTCCGTATACGTGGCAAAGCAGAAAACAGGAAGGTTAAAGGACTTGTCAGAATTAGTGACAAATTTGCGGCTAAAAGCCAAGTTTCCAGATGTCTGAAATTCAATGCTCATTCCTCTTGAATAACTAATTTCCCTGGTGCTTTGGCCTTGAAATTTGAATTTTTGATGCTTAAAGAAAAGACGGAAGAGCCAAAATCTCTCAAGGGATAATCGACTATGCCAAGATAATTCCATCTGGCGTCCTATTAGGAGCCCCATGTTTAATAGGGTCGCTTGTGAATGAGGCAGCATCAGTGTGCCTGGGTGTCCTCCGGGCCCACCAGCCATAGGTTATCTACCTCTCTTCCCTAGCTTCCCTCCACATCTGTCTTTAATCTTTGCACTGCCGCCTCCTCACTAACTTGACAGTTCATTTAACTCCAATGAAACACATCTACAAAATGTCTTTATGTTTACCAGAACATCTGCTGCAAAGCGTCTTCCACAGACTTCACAGGGAAATAACTCCTGATTGCCATCTGCGTAAGATTCAAGAGTACATTATGTTAGTTTCGTGGAATTGCCTGGCTGAGAAGAAATGACTGACTAGAGGTGACCTCAATTTGATATCCTCTTTCTTTTCCCTCCCCACTGACGGCTTCCTCCTCTTAGGAAGAACCTGTATAAACTCACCTGTGTTTTCTTTTCCTAATATAAACTCCCTTCACTAAACAAATTCCATATTCTTCGGACAACCAGAATATAATTATTTATATTTGATATATTCTTTCTTTCTTTGCTTTTAAATAGAATTGGGATCTTGGCCTGATCACAGCTCACTGTAGCCTCCAAATCGTGAGTTTGAGTGATCCTCCGACTTCAGCCTCCTGAGTTGCTGGGACTGTAGGTTTGGGCACCACCATGCCTGCATAATGGTTCTTTTTTTGTAGTGACAGGGTCTCTTTATGTTGTCCAGACTGGTAACTAACTCCTGGGCTCAAGTGACCCTCCCGGCTTGGCTTCCCAAAGTGCTGGGACTACAGGTGGGAGCCACCATACCCTGCCCTATTGGATTACTTAGAAGCTTTGCTTTAGACATAAGTACAAAGTTAACACCTTACTATAAAGTCACTTCTAAATAATACAATGATAACATCTTGGGATTCCTATTAGAATGTAAATTATGCAAAAGCTGAGACTGTGCCTACTATACCCCAAATGCCTCAAAGTATCTGTCCATAGTATGGTGCTCAATACTGGTTGAAGGTAGGAGGGAAGGGTCAGCGGCTGCGAGGTACATTGTTGCTCTGGTTGAAGGTATGGTAGAAACAGGAATTGAGTTTCTACCAGAGGACCAATCGCTCGTTCAATAAATAATTAAATATCTACTATATGCAACTCTGTGGAAATACTGAAGGAAGCTATACGTGGGTCTAGCATGGAAAAGGAGAGGAAGTATGCAGACAAATTTTAAATGAAGTTAGAAAAGTGTCATGAGAAAAGCAAACCATTCTGGCATTCTGAAACAAGTTTTACTTCATATCCCTTTCAATTCATCTGGGGTTGACTATGTAAAAATTAAAAAAGCAGTTTGAGGTCTGAGCTTGGAGATTTTATATTAGACTAATAATCTGGGCTTTTCTCTACAAGCACGGAGAGTAATCAATGAACATCGAGGGGGAAAATCCCACACAGAGCCATGGGACATCCATGTGACACAGGCAAGGAGGGAGAAATGGACTAGGGGTGTGGAGCAGAGGCTTTAGTTAAATGGCTGAATGTGGAGGCCTGAAATGGAAAGAGAACATGTGACACCGAATTGAAGAATCTACAACATGATCAGATTTGGGGGGTTGGGAGGTGGCAAAGAGGGAAGAATGCCTGAGGATCCTGCTAGGTTTAGAGGAAGATTGACTGAGAAGACTGTGGGACTATAGAGAAATAGGAATCTTGAGAAGAAGAGCTGTCTCAGGAAGAACAATGACCTCAGCTTTGGAAATACTGAGTTGAAACAGAGTCACCCAGCCAGCAGGATGGAAATGAAGGAGGTCAGGGTTAGAGACACAGATGGAGGCTTTGAGGAATGAAGTCAAGGCATGATATTGCCAGGGAAGAAGTCATGGAAAGAGAAGTACAGAGATGATCCTTAGGGAAACTTACATTTAAGGGCCAAGAAAACAATGATGATAAGCCAGCAGGAGAAGCAAGAGAGAACAGGGTCATGGAAACGAAGGAAAGACAATTTGAAAAAGGAAGGCCTGGTTAACAGGGAGCAGATGGTAGCCTGCTCCAGACGTTGTTGATTTAAATAACTTCTTCTCACGTCTGCTAATTGGTATTGTATTTTCAACATAGGTCATCCATCAGAGAACACAGAAATACTTCTCTCGCTCCCTGTTCTTTTGGCCTTCTAACTCTGTAAAACTGGGTATTGATTTTTTTCAGCAAGCATACCCCAACCCTCCACATACTAATTAATAAAGATGATTCAACCTGATTATACAACTGTTGCTGCTTTTTTTTTTTTTAAACAGTAGTGAAAGACAATCTATTTATATGACTATTATGGTAACATTTGTATGGTGCTTTCCTGTTCCCCAAACACCTTTCCTATGTGATCTCGTGTGCTCCGTAAAGTGACCCTGTGTGACAGGGTTGATACCTTCTTATTTTACAAATGAGAATATGTAAGATCAAGGATAGGCAACTTCTCTAAGACCACAGGTGGTAAGTAGTAACACAGATGTCAAACTCTACAGATTTTGAGTACAAAGGGTGCCAAAAAATGTATACATAGTTTAAGAAAGAAAAAAAAACTATACTGAATTTGTAATACCAAAGTCATGTTTGATTTCTGCAATTACAAGAGGTGCTTAACATGATTTGTATTCATCTCTTTTTACTGGTATATATTGAGCGTTATAATTTTAATTTTTAATACAGTTTTTTTGTCTTAAAATATGTATACTTTTTTTGCACCTTCTTTATTGATTCAGTCCTTACCATAATTATAGTATTGTCAATACTAAACTGCAAAGCAATTTTAAGTCCCTAAAGGATCAATCACCTTTGGTTCAAGTCAGTGAGTTTTAATGAGTTAAATGAGCTAAAAATAATGAAAGATACATTATGACTCACTTCAACACTTAGATATGGGGGACTACCACATTGTGAATCATGTTCAACGTGGAGGCTTGACTAGAGGGAAGGAAGGGAACACCTCCCTAAGCAGCACCTCTATGTGGAACATAGAGAATCACATGCAATATGATTGCTAGAACTGTAAAAGAACCCTTTGAAATAACCAAATGCCTTTCAATATGTGAATGATTAAACGAACTGTGGTATATCCATGCCCTGGAATATTATTCAGCAATGAAAAAGAACACTACTAATACATGCAACAGCCTGGCTGGATATCAATGCCTAACAAAAAAGCCAATCTTAAAAACTCATGTACTGTATGATTCCATTTGCATATTTCCAAAATGACAAAATTATACAGATGGAAAATAGATTCAAGTTTGGGTGGAGAGGACAGTAGTTGTGACTAAATAGGGTAGAATGAGGGAAAATTTTGTGTGATGGAATAGTTCTGTTATCTTCATTGTCATGGTAGTTAGGTGTGTTATAAAATGGTACAGACTGTCAGGTGTGGTGGCTCATGCCTATAATCCCAGCACTTTGAGAGGCCAAGGCAGGAGGATTGCTTGAGGTCAGGAGTTTGAGACCTAGGCAACACAGAGGCAACAACTCTGTCTCTACACTAAAAAAAAAAAAAAAATTAGCCAAGCATGGTGGTACATACTTGGGAGGCTAGGGCAGAAGGATTGCTTGAACCCAGGATTTCAAGGCTGCAGCAAGCTATGATTGGGCTGCTACACTCCAGCCTGGGTGACAGAATGAGACCCTGTCTCATAAATAAACAAAAAAAAAATAAACAGTATAGACTATGAGCACACATTATACCACTGTGAGTTTCTTGTTTTTAGATTACATTATAGACATTTAAGATATATCTTTGGGAAAACTGGAGATCTCTGTGGTATTTTACAACATTTTGTGAAACTATTTTAAAATAAATTCTAGGGGTTGGCAACCTGCAGCCAGTGAGCCAAATCTGAGGCTTCCTGTTTTTGTAAATAAAACTTAGTGGGAACATGGCTCATTTGTTTATGTATCTATTGTTGTTTACCCACTATAAGGACAGAGTTAAGTAGTTGTAACTGACCATGAGACCTAAAAGCCAAAAATTATACTATTTGGCAATTTACAGAAATAGGTTGCCAAGTGGTTAATGAGACTAGTGATTAAAAATGATTTGTGGGATAATAACATGGAAAAATGTTAATGATATCTTTTACTTATATTTACAAAAAAAGATCAGAAGGGCACAGATAGAGTAATTACCTTTGAATGTTATGAATAAAGTTGAATATTATTTAGCTTCCTGTATTTTCGAATTTTTTACAAATATTATGCATAACATTTAAAAAATTTTAAAAATCAGAGAAAACGATTTTCAAAAAATTAAAAAACTCCTTTAAGAAACTCAGTGCCTGTAGCACAGTGGTTATGGTGCCAGCCACATACATGGAGGCTGGCAGGTTTGAACCTGGCCCAGGCCAACTGAACAACATTGACAATTGCAAGAAAAAATAGCTGGGCATTGTGCCAGGCACCTGTAATCCCACCTACTTGGGAGGCTGTGGCAAGAGAATCAATCACTTAAGCCCAAGAGTTTGAGGTTGCTGTGAGCTGTGACACCACAGCACTCTGCTGAGGGTGACATAATGAGACTCTGTCTCAAAAATAAACAAACCAAAAAAACAAAAACTCTTTAACTCCTTTAACAGAAAATATTCTAAAACAACATCCACTTAGCTATTTCTATTTTGCCCTCATTAGTTGGAGTCATAGTTGGTAAGTTATTAAATTGGCTGTTGTTTTTAAACAGCCATAAACCATTGTTTATGATCTCTGAAAATTTTAAAAGTGAGGGGAAAATGTGATCTGGGAGTAATAATCAGTTTTGTCCAACACACCAAAAATAAAAAATAAGCATTACAAAGATCTCAGTTCAAAAATTTTATAAGAAGCATAGAGAGAGGAGAGCAGCCGTTTGGAATTGTTCTCTGCCATAAGCTCCCAGCTGGTGAATAAAGCCCTTCCTCTTATAAGGCTTGAGTGCTCATTCTCTCCGTTGGGCCTCGTCTTCCTGCAACATTTTTGGTTCTCTGACTGGGAAGCGAGATCACCTTTGGAGAGAATATGCACTGGTAGTTGCCACCAATCCTCTGGACACCCACGTGGGGACCCCTGATCATCCTGGGCTACACGAACCACTGAGGGTGTGCCATTCATTGCGCCAGGGAGGCAATTTGACCTCCCTGTGTGGACGCCTCGGCTGGGCTGAGAAAGGACCCTGTTGGCGGATCTTCAAGGAGGAACTTCAAACACCAGGAGGAACTGGCATGCGGGAACAGTTACCTATACCAGCAGACGTCTAAGACAAGGTATGATCGATCTGGGGATCCCAGTACTGTTTTAGCGGAAGAAGGAGCCTGACCAACTCCTTGGCCATTAAATCGCTGGCAGGTCTGTTGAGAGGTGTGTGAGTGTGGATGTGGTGTGACTGAGAGAACTCTGAGGGTGGAGTTGGCCCTCCCTTCACGTGGCCTAGGGGAGTGTTGATTTGCCTCCTATGGCTACGTGGCAGCTCTTAGGCTGCCCAGATTAAGAAATGGGTTGTAATTGTGTGCATGTGAGTGCTTGGAGAATGACTGAGATGGATAACCGAAACGAATGTGTGAGAGTGCCCTTCCTCCCTGCTCCAACTTTGCGCCCTGGCTACTCTGAGAGAAACTGGAACTTCTAGGTTTTCCAATTTGTGTTTGGTGGCGGCCATGTGGCCATGTGGGCCTTGGGGGAAAATGAAAAGACATTAGAAAAGATGTTGTATTTTTGTTACTGGAAATTCTTCAGTGAGTCTTTGGTCTCAGAAATTTGAGAATTGAGCCTGCGGGCCACAGATCAGTGACAAAATGGCATTTTGTTGGACTGAGGGGCATGCAGAGGGAGTGGAGAGTGCCAGAGCTATTGGCAGAGGGGCCGTGCCTTGGAAAGTGTTGCGGGTTGGGCAGTCCGGTAAGCTCTGGAGGGCCCTTGAAAATCTGGGGGTGAATGAGTGTGAATCTCATGCTGGACGAGATTGTATCCGTATAAGCAACAGGTCTCTAAGGTGAACAGCCTCTGGAAGAAGGGAGGAGGCCCAGGTCAGACGTTTCCTGCATAAGTCCTTTGTCTAGGGGTCATGAGAGATATTTTGGCCAGGACTTGGTAGACAGACAAATACCTTTACAAACTGAATGAATGTTCTAGCAAATGAATGAATGCACCCCCTCACCTTGGACAAGGTTATTAGGTCTTTGCTGC
>CAUYON010034979.1:0-30132 GCA_963573935.1 Arctocebus calabarensis
CAGTGTGCCAAAACCGGTCTCACCTATGCCCCTGAGGGCTAAGGCTGCAAGGCATTTCAGTCCCCACCTTTAGGCTGCTCAGTCCCTAGATTACTCACTCCTGCCCAATGCCTGTTCTGCGACCCTGAGGGTGGAGCTTGCCAGGGCAGTTCTCTCACAATGGCTCCACACAGCCCACCACCAAACACTGGCAGCTCCGTCTGGCTTGGTGGCCCAGTCTGGGGCCCCAGACATCACTCAAAAACCCCCGCACTCCTGCCCAACTTCTCCCAAGGCAGTTCAACCGAGTGCCAAGTCCAAAAGAAACCCAAACAGCTCACAGGCAAGGCCTTTCCAGCCTGCAGTCCCACTGTTGCCCCACCCACAGCCGCTGACAGGATCAGACCAAACGAACAGACACAACCACTTGCCCAATCTCCGCCGCTTTTGCCTTCCTCAGGGTGTCCAGAAGCCTCATGCTGTCTCCCTGTGTCCCCAAAGTGAAGTTTCTGGGCAGATCCTGCCTGGCAGAGATGCCTGAAGTCCTCTCTCCCCAATCTCACCGTGCCCAGCCACAAGGAAGCTGTTACTCGTCCACCATCTTGCTCCCTCTCTTGCTGTTTTCAATCCATTCTCTTGAAGACAGCCAGAGAAATCTTTCAAAAACATTTATGGAATCATACTGCTACCCCTGCTTACACCCACAATGATTTCCCAAAACAAAATGGGCTGTAGTCATCTGCCTCACCTGGCCTTGCCTCTCTGATACCTTTCATTCCACACTCCCCACTTCCTATCCTGCCATTCTGAAAGCTATAGTAACATTGTCCTATTTGATGTGCTGCATGAAATTTACCATACATGTGGTTTACCACTTCATGTGTATATTATCTGAAAGTTTCTGTGGAGCAAAACCTCAAGCATGCCCTAGCTGAGCCCTCTGCTCCAGAACCTCAACAGGCTGCAGTCAAGGTGCCGGCTGGGCTGCCTTTCACCAACAGGATCAGCTGGGGAAGAATCAGGTTCTGATGCCAACCATTTAGTTGGCAAAATGTATTTCCTTGCCTCTATAGTATCTGAGTTCCCCATTCTCTTTCTGGGTTTTGAGTGAGACTTTCTCTCAACAAATAAAGGCTACTGCCAGTTCCTAGTGGCATGGTACGTTCCAAAGACCTTCTTGAAATGTGCCAATTTACTAAGTTAGGAATAGAGAGAGACTCTGTCCTTGGAGAGACTCTGTCCCTCTATTACGGGCTTTGTCTGTTCAAGTCAGGCCCATCTAGAACCATCTCACTGTGAGTAATTCAAAATTGACTGATGGGAATCACATCTGCAAAATCTTTTCATCTTTGCCACATTCTACGAGCTAGAAGCAAGTTGCAAGTCTCTCCCTACTCCACAGGAGGAGTAGACACAGAACCTGAAGAGCACTGTGAAGATTATGGGGACCCTTTCAGCATTCTGCCTTCCACAAACCTCTGATAGAAAAAACATCTTTCCCACATTTGTCCACAGTGTTGCCTCTGTTAAATTCTTTCCCTCACTCTTCACCTAGCTAATTCCTAAACATCTTTTAGAACTCACTTTAGAGATTACTTCTTCACATTCCCCTCTTCTATGATTCTGTTCAAGGTACATGCCATCTAGTACTTTCTCACATAGCATATTTTAATAGCTTCATTGAATTATAATTCATATACCATGCAGTTTGCCCTTTTAAAATGTATAAGTACATGGATTTTAGAATATTCACAGACTTGTGCAACCATTACCATAATCTAATTTTAGGATATTTCCATTAGCCCAAAAAGAAAGTCCAGACCCATTAGCAGTCATTGCCCATTCCTCTCTCTCACCAAACATAGGCAACTACTAATCTATTTTCTGTCTCTACAGATTTGCCTACTATGCACCCTTCACACAAGCAGAACCACACAATTTTACGGAAATTTTGTGTCTGGCTTCTTTTAGTTTTTAAGCCCCATCTATTTTGTGGCATGTGTCAGCAGAGTGATTCTTCGTATGCATGTGAGGATGGGTCCAGGGCTCCCTCCTCAACTTCTGTGTATACCAAAATCCACTCACACTTACATCCTGCAGTCATCCCTGAAGAACTTAAGTAACCCCTCTTATAAACAGGTTTCACTTCCAGGAAATGCAGTATTTTTGATCTCCAACTGGTTGACTAAAAATCCAGGTACAAGTGAACCTATACAGTTCAAACCTGAGTTGTTCAAGGGCAAGCTGCACTTCATTCTTATTCATTGCCAAATAGCATTCTATTGTATAAATATACCACATTGTTCTTATCCATTCATCATTTGAGAGACCTTTGTGTTGTTTCTAATTTGATATCCTATGTTGCTATGAACATTCATGCACAAGTTTTTGCATGGACATATGTTTTCGGTGTTCTTGACTCTATTCCTAGAAGTAAAATTACTGAGTCATCTTTTAATTTTATATGTTTACATTTAGATAAAGTGCCAAATCATTTTCCAAAGTTCCTGTTCCATTTCACATTTCTACCAGTCACGTATGAGAGTTTCAGTTGATCCACATCCTTGTCAACACTTGAACTGTCTGTCTTTTTCATTACAGCAGACTAAGTGGCTGTGTATAGTTTTCATTATGACAACTTAGTGAGTGTGAAGAGATGTCCCATGGTGGTTTTGATTTAATTCCCCTAAAGATGATGATGTTATTTACTTTTCCCATGTGTTTATTGAATATTTTTATAACTTCTTAGGATAAAAGTACTCAAAATTTCCCCCTTTTTTCAATAAAGTTATTTGTCCTTATATATTGAATTGTCAAAGTTCTTTATATATTCTGGAGACAAGACTTTTGACTTATGATTTGCAAATGTCCTATTCCATTCTGAAGGCTGTCCTTTCATTTTCTTGATGGTATTATTTGCAATACAAACAATTTTAATTTTGATTAAGGTTCAACTTATCCATTTTTTCCAATGTCACATTTACATTTTGAATAGTACCAAAGAAACCATTTCTTTGTACAGTCACAATAGAATACTATTCAGCCTTAAAAACAGGAAAGAAACTTGTCATTCATGACAATGTGAATGAATCTGGTGGACATTATGCTAAGGCCAGGCACAGAGAGATAACTATCACATAATCATACTTACATGCAGAATCTGAAAAAAAATAAATTTATAGAAATAGAGAAGAGAACAATGATTATCAGAGGCTGGAGCTGTGGAGTGGGGGGGAGAGAATGGAGAGTCATTGATCAAAGGGTAAAATGTTTCGATAGACAGTCAGAATAGGTTTTTATATTGTACATCAGAGTACATAGTTAATAATAAAATTGTATATATTTCAAAATAACTGAGGCTCAGCACCTGTAGCTCAAGCGGCTAAAGCGCCAGCCACATACACCAGAGCTGCTGGGTTCAAATCCGACCCAAACAATGAAAACTACAACCAAAAAATAGCCAGGCATTGTGGCAGACACCTGTTGTCCCAGCTACTGGGGAGGCTGAGGCAAGAGAATCACTTGAGCCCAGGAGTTGGAGGTTGCTGTGAGCTGTAATGCCATGGCACTCTACCCAGGGCAATAGCTTGAGGCTCTATCTCAAAAAAAATACAAATAAAAAAATTTTAAAAAAACTGAGAAAGTAAATTATAAAATTATAAGAATGATTAGATATTCTTCTTAGCAAAGTATCTCAAGAATGGAAGAAAAAGTATCCAATGTACTCAGCCCTAATATGAATCTAATTTATAGTTTTCATATGAAGGCTAAAACCCAATTATAGCCCAGGAATACAAGGAAAAGGGAAAGGGGGGGGGAGGTGGGAGGATGGGTGGAAGGAGGGCAATTGGTGAGAACACACCTACGGTGCATCTTAGCAGGGTACTGGTGAAACTTATTAAATGAGGAGTATCAATGTCTTTATATAGTGATCAAGAAAATGCCATGAAGTCTATCTGTAACAGTATGATCAAAATATTTCTGATTGTATATGAAGTACATTGTGCCCTATGATTGCACCAATGTACACAATTATGATTTAATAAAATTATTTAAAAAAAATAAAAATAAAAATAAAAAAGACTCAACCACAAGATTCCTGAAAGTGATTAAAAATACTGCAATGTTTCAGGATATAAAATCAAAGTCCACAAATCTGCAACCTTTGTACGTGTCAATAACAGCCAAGCTGAGAAGCTAATCAAGGACATGATTCCCTTCACAGTAGCTTCAAAAAAAATAAAACATAATAAAAAAAAAAGATTTCAAGTACGGTTGAATTGCCTTTCTTTTGTAAATACATCCACCAAATGTATCTGATTAAAAGTCCATAATTGTTTTTGTCACTTAAGTGCAAATGTATTAAATGTCTGCTCCCTCCTGCTGAGATTGAATTCAGTCTAGATTCAGAAAAAAATTTAAAAATCTACAAATGAGAGCTATGACAGTGAAATAAATGAGAATTACCCTATTTAGCTGTGAAAAATGGACTCCTGTATATAATGTTCACCCATGTTGGGCCCAAACTTTCAAGAGAACACCAGAAAAAGTAGCTGGCTCTCTGGGGGAGAAACACATCTGGGGAAGGCTGACGCACCCTGGATAAACATGCAAATCACCGCACCTTCCCCACAGCTGCCTACTCCGTGAAGGCTGCCCCTTCCCTCTCACTGACTCTCTCCCAGGAACCCTTCCCTCCCTGCCAGTCAGACACAGAGAACAAGGTGAAGTTCATGTCCAACGGGATGAGGGGAGTTACTTCTGAAGCTGCATGGTCCACACAGCCAGACCAGTCCCCATGCTTGCATGGGGCTCCTCATTCCTTGGGTCTTGGCCTCACATGGCAACAGCCCCCCTCCCCAGCCTTAGCACTCCCCCCACTCCTGATCTGAGCCCTGGGTAGTGGCCCCTCCACTGCTCCCCAGGATTCCTAGATCCTCTCAGACTGAAACTATGGGGGAGCATATAAGGGGGATGGTGGGAGGGCTATGAGCCCCCCAGGAGGCCCTGGGATCCATCATTTTGAGAGTATTACCCATGTATGATTCACATCCTTATTTCCCCCTTAAAAATTTGGGCAAAAAATATACATTATACACAGCAACATATGGTGATTTGTATCACTGAAAATGAAGGGAATGAAGAAGTGGACTCTCTAAATAAAAATCATGTTCCCTTCCTGCTGTGGTTTTATGAAGAAGACAGAGGGCCTTGTTACTATGCATTTACATCTTGAGCCATCCTGATACCCCTTCCATACACCTCAGAGACTCAGTGAAAGGAAAAATATAACTTTGACATTAAGACCAAACAGGTACCTTTGTAGAAGATTTAGATTGAAAAAGTGACAACTTTTCTCACCTAAATTTAAAATGTCGATTATTTTATAAGAACCGTGAAAAATCTCTAAAATCAGCTGACAAATCCAAAAATTCAGTTATCGGAATTTGATTGCTATTAATTGATACACCCTACTTATGAACCCACTGGTAGAATTTGGAGGGGGAGGGGGGAAAAAAATCTTCCTTCCTTCTCTTTTTCTTTACCACTGGAGGAGTAGTGATTTACCTCTGGCTACTCTAGAGAAAAGAACATTATGCCACTTATGAAAGGTAATTATTTCAGGAATACTTTAGCTTCATGGTTGACAAAGAAATTACAAAGGAATACTATTTTTGGTATTAAAATAAATAGGTATAACAGCACATACCTGAAAAAGAACATGTACATGGCAGCTGTGATGCAGAACAAAAGCACCTATGGAAAGAACAAATACATTACTTGAGAAAAGCGCACTGATATCATCACCTGAGGAACTTACAGCAACAAAACACCCATTATTAAACCTTGTGCCTGAAATAATAAAAGGGTATACAAAATTAGGTACGTACATATCATACTCTCTACCTTTCATAGAAGTCATATTAAGGTAATAATAAACTGCACTAATTATATGTAATACATGTATATATTATACACAAAGACACACAAGTTACACAGATTCCATAGAAGGATGATAAGGTTCAAAAACACCAACAGTCAATTTTTTAACTTGTCTGGTAGAATGCCCAAAGAAGCATGTAATTGAAAAACAAGAATGATAGCTTTTATATAATCAAGTTAATGAATAAATCAGAAAATTTATTAACTATTCCATCCAGACAATCAGAGTTTTTAAATGTTAACTACAGTACAGTTGTCACCCAATTCTAATCAGTAAGAAAAATCTCCTAAAAATAGAAGCATCCTTTGTGGAATACAGATAAGCTATGAAAAAATTGCCCTAAAAAAAGGTATAAGAACATATAATAAATCTGAATTGAAGAAGATCTCCTCAAAACATCATACTAGGAGGTCTGTAAAATGCTCTATTAACTACAATAATGTAAATTAAACACAAGACTTGTCGCTGGCCTTATTTATGTCATAGACCAGACGTGAACCTTCTTTCTACTGTAACAAACTAACCAAAAAAATAACAGAAATGAAAATGGTGTAAAACAGTGTTTTGCTATTTGCAACAAAAATAATTTCTGGTCAACTTGAGGAAAATATAATAGTTTTGCTATTACAAATCCAGCTTGATAACTTTGCCACCTTAGCCCATAAATATAACATGAATGACTCAGAAATATACACTATCCAAAAGAGGGTAGGTAACAAGATAAATGAATATCAAGGTTATATAACATTATATGTTTTATATATATAAATCTCTTTAGTAAAAACATACTCTCCTCCTCTACCTCTCTCTTTAGCTCCCTCTTTCCTTTCTGCTCTCTCTCTTTTCCACTGACTTAAAATTATCATATCCATGATGTGTAAGGTTCATTTCACCACTTTGGAGACATAAAGCATATCAAATAATTTTTAGCTATTGATTAATCGATTATAAATTTAAGTCCTAGTGACCTTATTTACTAGCTATAATTTGCCAACCAAAACTGAATCATGAAACTAAATCTTTTATTTCCCTATCATTCTATCCCCTTGGGGCAATGCTATCCTTCTCAGATGTCAATCCGGCCTGCTTTTCTTTCCCATCATCATCAATGTCTTTCTTGCAGATCTGTGCTCATTTTAAATTGATACTTATCCTTAAAAATATAACTTGAAACTGGGGGAAAATACAATGTTTAAGAACTCAAGTTTCAGAGTAAGGTAGATCTGGGTTTCAATCCTAATTCTGTTTGACTTTAGATGTTTTTTATGATTTCCCCTAAGCCTTAGTTAGAGCCCTTATCTATAAACTGAGGATAATAATGTCTCACTTTGAAATACTAGGAAGAGTCAATGAGATGATGCTTACAAAAGCACCAGGCACTCAGCAGATTATTTTTATCTTTTGTTACCCACAAAAGTAATGTAGGTATAAAAATTTAACTCTGAGACATAAATCTGGAGAACTTATTTTTAAATAGGCAGCCCTTTTGAAATCTCTCAAAATCATCAATAATGATAACTGAAGCTCACTTTTTTATACAACAGAAGTTCAGAAGTTCAAGACATGAAAGTCTTTTTTTTTTTTTGGTCATAAAATGGGCTTTCATGTCTCCCTCTTCCAACATGATCTAACTGCTTAAACTGGAACTGGCACACAGCTCGCAGGCCAGCTCACTGAGGGGGGAATGAATCTGGCTGGCCCCTGGCTGCTACACAGCTGGAGCAGCCCTGGGCACTGAGCTCACTACAAACTCTGAAGTCTGAATGCCCACATCTGCTGCAGCTCACCAGCTTCCGAGTTCTGGAACCGGCAGTGCAGATTCCGTGTATGGCAAGTACACCAGACACTGTTCGGTCTCTCTGTACTAATTTCTCCCTGCCTATTCCCTTCCCTGCTTCCAATACTGCTGTTCTCCATTTTGTCAGGTAAGGAAAGCTCTGTCTTTGCAGGGCCCAAAGTGCCCATCTTTGCAGGTCTGAATCCTCTGTTGTGTATTTGTTTTGAAAGATTGTGGAAGCATGACCCACACTAACATGACTTGCCCTATCAGGGGGACTCTTGGAAGTAACATCTTCCATTTTCCTACTAGCTGATGGCTCACTGCTACGCCCGCCACAGTGGGGCAATTCCAAAGAACTGCCGTTTAGAGGGAAGAGAGGAGTGTATCTTCTTTCAATACCCATCCTTGTCTTGATGACTTATCTCTATAACTTCCGCATCTGCATGTTCACAGGGCTGTGGAAGGGAATCCTCTTATGTGAAGACTGTGGAAACATTTTCTCATTCATGGAATCATTCCTTTCATTATGTTCAAACTGCAGATTGGTCTCTGCCTTCCCAGATGTCTTCCCTTTGCTTGGGTTCTAACCATTCTCTCTCTCGGGCTTCTTGCAGCTTCTTGAGCTCTGCTTCCCGTTCTATTTTGCTCTGCTTACTTCGAACCCCAAGGGCACTGACGGCTAACTTTCTGGTTAGGGCTGCTAAAGTCTCCAGACACTCTTTTGCTGGGTGGAGGAACTCAGCACAAGCGCTAGCTTTGGCCTTGGCTGCTCTTGTGGCCTGTGACAAGCTCCAGATCTTCACCATAGTGTGTTTAATACCTAGCGCATCACAAGCTGTAACTGGACTAGAAAATACTCCTAGCGTGTGTGTATCATCCACCCATTTATTATCAAATCCTTTCTTCTGATAACTGCAGAAAACCCACAGAAGGTCTTCAGTACAAAATTCTTGGGAGAAGTCATAAATTTCAATGACATGAGAATTCACAGTCACTGAAGTCAATACGTGATGATTTGGTTGTAATCATCAAATCTAGGCTCCTGGATGTTTTCTCTGTTCTTTATAACTTAAAAACTCCTGTAGAAGACATGGACTCAGGCAATCATCATCATCATCATCATCATCATTAAACAAAGACTCCCAGCTCTCCTCAGGAGCAGCACTTTAAGTTTCAGCTGCTTTCAGTTCCAAGGATGTTTCCATAGATAATGATTCCCTATCGGGAAAGGATACATCAAATTCTTTATTCTCTGAGTCATCTTGCTCTTTTGTTTTAAACTCTTCAGAAGTTCTTAGTTCACGCAATGTCTCTGTTATATCACTAGTACTACCCAGATCATTGCCCAGGGTACTGTCTGAAAGTAATTTTGTCCCGTTTAACTCTAAGTTCAGAGTCCAAAAAAGTGTTACAATTACCATCAGCAATCTTCTTTACAGGTAAGGAGGAAGCACAATTTGACAAGCTCTCTGTCAACTTCCCTGTATGACTCTGAGCATAAATATCTGAGTGCAGTCAAATCGCTAGAATTTTCAGTGTCATTCCCACTTCCAGCCACATAAAGTAGACTTGCATCTGTACTCATTGCTATACGTTTTGAGAAACTACTTGTATCATTACAGGTCTCATTAGCTATTCTAATTGTGACCACGTAAGGGCTGCCATCAGTCATAGGATCACATAAGGCATCGTAATGTCCATCATACACGTTTTACTGGTAATGTCACCTACCCTCTTAAGTCCATTATCTATATCTGTCTCAGAAGGTTCAGACTTTACACATAACTCATCAGCAATGCTGTCATTCTTCTCATACTCTTCAAACATTATTGGATCAACAATGCCACTTGTGCTCTTTAATCTGACTTACTATTGACATTTTATGAGAGACGTGACCCATAGTCTCAGGAATGGAATCGTTACCTTTCTGACACAAGATGAAACCTGTAGTACTAGCTATATCACCAACATTCTCAGATTCGAAATCTACACAAGTTCGATCAATGACTATCTGGACATCTAGAAACAGAAAGAGCAGCGATATCTTCTCCGCAACACTTCAACATTCCATCTGATGTCTGTATGCCTTGTTGTACAATTCCAGAATCAGAGCTTAGTTCTACTGTTGCAATCATATTCTTAGGTTTTAATACAGAACTAAAAACTCTAGGAGACTAGGATAGTTAGTTTCTCCACAACCTTTGCATTAGCTTCAATTCTGCTTTCCAAATCTCTATTTTCAAGTGTTTCCCCACTTAGTTTGTGGCTGCTGAAATCACAGAACTCGACATTGTGAAATGGTTTGCTTAGAACCTGAGCCTCACTAGTTTCTGAACAAAACTGTGATGAAGCATCCTCTCATGTCCTGTCACATCTGTGGTTTCAATACCCAAACACTCTGCCCGCTTTGGTTTAAAATGTCTCTGTGCAGGTAAATTAGATATAATCCCAGTGTTTGAGGCTCTTTGCTGATGTCTTCAGGATAGTATTTCTTTGGATTCCGTAGTTTCCCTATGAATATAAACTCTATCTTTATTTCTTTTTTGAAGGCATATGTCTCTTCTTAATTTTGCTGAAGATTTCTTTCCTTCCCTATAATCATGCTCCTTTCTATCAGGACTGATACTTAGTCTTTGAGCTTCAGCTTTGTCTCTAAAGATTTCCTTTTGAGAGAGACAGCCTTCTTTTTGTTCTTCTTTCACCACAGAGTTAGGCAACCAGAGCTTTTTGCCTCATCATCTGCCCTGAGGAGAACTGCACCCCTTGGAGCTGTAGGTACCTACAGTGCCATGTCAGGGCCTTCTGGCTCGAACTCTGCAGCTCTCTGCTTCATGCTGTATGGCAACACCTCAATCAAGACTGAATACACTTCCGGTCTTTCTTCTTCTTCACACTCTCAAATTCAATGGGTAAGTTTCACTGATCTTCATGAAGGCAGTAAAGCCACACATAAACCACATTTTTTTTTTTGAATAATGTAACTCTACAACATGGAGAAAGACCATGTCTGCAAGTAAAAGATCCTTTCTGATAGTAGCCGCCCCTGTTGAAACCCAGGAAGTCCCCTCCACAGGGGCATTTGAGCACTGGGACCAAGTCGGACACATTGCCCCAGTAAGGGAAAAAGGGGCCCTAGAGGATCCCTCTCAACGCCCCACCTCCACAGGGAGACATGAAAGTTTTACAAACAGAAATAAATCAAAAAGAGATCTGTAGTCTCATTAAGCAACTCATTCAATAAATATTTATTGAACACCTACTATGTGCCAGGCACTATTTTAGAACTTACAACAATACACAAAGTCCTTTCCCTGGAATTTATCTTCTAATCAGGTAAGAAAAGATATTTAAAACAAAAATACACAAAGAGTGCCAAGAAAATGTATATACATTTCTAAAAAGGAACAAATTATATTAAAATGTTATACTCAATATATATTTCCAAAGTCTCTTCTCCCAAAATGTTTGAGGCAGGAGGATCACTTGAGCACAGAAGTTTGAGACTGCAATGAAGTATGATTGCACCACTGCACTCTACCAGGGATGACAAAGCGAAACTCTGTGTCCTTTTCCCTGGAATTTACCTTCTAATCAGGTCAGAAAAAAGATTTTAAAAGTACACAGAGTGCCAAGAAAAGGTATATACATTTCTGGGAAGGCAAAAATTATATTGCAATTTTATACTCAATATATATGTCCAAAGTCTCAAGCAAATATGCAGTTAAATAATGAATATTTTCCCTGTGTTTCAAACTATAGATAAAAAAGATGAACACAAGTCATGTTTGAGGCCCCCTGTAACTGCAGAAATCAAACATGACTTGAGTATTATGATTTTAATATAGTTTTTTTCCTTTCTTAAAATGTGTATACATTTTTGGTACCCTGTGTAGTTTATCAGACACAGGTAAGAATTTTGGAGGAAAATAGGATAGAAGAAGGAAATAAAAATACAGGAAAGCAGGAATTGTTTGTTTGTTCGTTAGTTTTTTGTCTCACTCTGTTGCCCAGGAGAGAGTAAAGTGGCTTGGTCAGAGTTCACTGCAGCCTCAAATTTCTAGAATTAAGTGATCCTCCCAGTTCAGCCTATTAAGAACTTGGGCAAGCACACCATGTCCAGCTACTTTTTCCCCTATTTTTTTGTAGAAATGGGGTCTGAAAATGTTGCCTGGGCTGGTCATACATTCCTAGCCTCAAGTGATCTTCCCACCCCAGCCTCCCAAAGTGCTGGGAATATTTGGCATGCACCAAGCCAAGAATTATTATTTTATACAAAGTCACAGGGGGATGAGAGAAAACATACAAACAGCCACTAGAAGGACTTTGGATTTTATCGAGAAAGATCGGAACTTACTTATTCTATTTTATTAAATTAAAATGCTATTTTAATTAAAAATGGCAAAGAAAGGATTTCGTTTTAGGCTAAGTAAGGTTTTTAAAGTTTTGTTTTGTTTTGTTTTGTTTAACTCTGCTGGTTTATCAGTGCAACTTTAACAAGGTTAAAGTTTTTTCATGCAAATATGCAGTTAAATAATGAATATTTTCCCTGTGTTTCAAACAGTAGAATATGAGAGGTAACGGGAATTTCAAAATAAACTGTTGTAGTTCTGCATATAAAATTCTCAGAGAGTAAGTGGCATACTATGCTTACTGAGCTAGCTGTATGCTGCATTCGTTCATTAAAACGGGTCAAGCAGTTACTCTGCTAGACACACAGGATATTTAAATGTAATTCTGACCATCAGGGAGTTTATACAATACTACCCTACACTGCAGTACTGTAGCTCTCGGATACTTGTGGCTAGCTATTATACTGAGCTTTTATAACTAATATAAACTGAACATACATAACGTGTACAATTTTAAGGGAGGGGTGTTTATTTTTTAACATAGAGTCTTGCTTTGTCATCAAAGTCTGTCTTTGTCACAGAGTCTTGCTTTGCTTGTGGAGTGCAGTGGCACAATCATATTTCACTGAAATCTCAAACTCCTGTGCTCAAGCGATCCTCTTGCCTCAACATCCCAAATAGGTGGGACTACAGGGATACCACCATGCCTGACTAATTTTTTCTATTTTTTTTTGTAGGGAGGGGGGACTCATGTTTGCTCAGGCTGAACTTGAACTCCCAAGCTTAAGGAATCCTCCCACCTCTGTCTCCCACAGTGCTAGAATTACAGTCACCAAGCCCATCCTATATGTTTTGATATAGGCGTACAGCTATAAAATCACCATCATCATCAGGATAATCATAGTCATCACATGCAAAAAGCAGTTTGTAACATTCTCTTATTATTTGACATTACCTCTAACTTTCTTTTGATCAGTGTTAGTTTTAACTGATTGGGGACTTAGTATTTGAACTGCATTTCTCATAGGCAGTAAATAATTATTTCTTTTTAGACAATCTGAAAAATCTCTTACTTGTGGTATTTAGACTATTTACACTTAATGTGATTATTTGGTATGTTTAGATTTAAACCTACCATCTTGCTATTTATTTTTCTATTTGTCTCTTGTTTCTTTTTTCTTCCTTTGTTCTATTTTGGATAAACTAAGGTTTTTTTATGATTCTATTTTCTTTCCTTTGCTGGCTTATTTTTGTGTTTGTTTTAGGGTTTACAGTGTACATCTTTAAATTGTTACAGTGTACATTCAGATACTACCACTATATTTAATTATGCCACTTAACACATAAGGAGCTTCCAATTGTATATTTCTATTTCTCCCCTCTTGACTTTTGTTCTATTGTTATGGTATCTTCATGTGTCTGTCAATCAATGCCAAACCAAGAAATTATAAGTAGCAAAGAAATGTTTAAAAGTTATCATAACTGAAAAAAAGTTAGAAAAAGGGAAAATTAAAAAAAAAACAAATAAAACTTCTAGAACATAAAAATCATGATATATAAGTATAATGTATAAAATGGATAGTTTACTGGAGGGCAGTAGTGACAGATTATACACTGCCAAAGAAAACATTAGTAAACTTGAATATATTACACACAGAGACACACACACACAAGTATACCCACATGCACATGTGTATATATTCATCACTACATTTTAATCATTTGTTAAAAACCATGTCTGATAAAAACATTTTCACTTTGTTTTGAAAAACAGTTTTGCTAGGTATAGAATTCTAGGTTGACAGCTAATTTATTTCCCTTGTTTACAAATGTCACTCAAATGTCTTTTCACGATTTGATTATGATGTGCTTAAGAGTAGTCTTCGCTGTGTTTCTTATACTAGGGTTTCATTATGCTACTTGGATCTTGTGGATTTACAGTTTACATCAAATGTGAAAAAAATTCATTATTTCATTATTTTTTGTTCAATTGGAAATTTAAAAAATTTCATCATTTCATTATTAAATATTTTTTCTTCACACTTTTACTCTTTCAGAAACTCCAATTACAGGTATAATAGTATTTTATAAAAAATACTTCTCTTTTCTCTTTGTTTTATTTTTGATTATTTTAATGTCTCCAACTTCACTAATACTTCCTTCCACAATGTATAACCTGTCATAGTGTCATTTAGTAAACTTTCTATCTCATACATTGCAATTTTCAATTTCCAAAGGTTACGTCTGGATTTTTTTCCTATCTTGATGTCTCTAAATTTCTGAAATCACAGAATTTAGTCATTATAACACTTTTTAATGTCTTTGACTGCTACTAATAACACTGGTCCATTTGGGTTTGGTACTAACTGACTGAGCTAGCTCCTCACTAAGGGTCCAATTTTCCTTATTGTATGATGGTAAAGTTTTTTGTTTTTGTTTTTGTTTTTTGGTGGTAAAATTTTACTGGATGTCAGACATTCTGAATTATACTTTGACGGGTGCTATATATTTCTGTATTCCTATAAATCTTGTTCACCTTTGTTCTGAGATGCAATTACTTGGAAACAGTTTGATCTTTTAAGGACTTGCTTTTAAGATATATTAAGAGGGACTGCATTAGAGCTCAATAATGGGTGAATTATTCTCCATAATTTACTGATATAAAACTTTACATATACTTTACCCAATGTCACAAGAATCTTTGAGATTTTCCATCCTGGCTAACAGGAACATATACTATTCCTACTCCCATCAGAGTGCCAAATATGCAATTAAAGACTTTTAAACCTTCAGGTTGTTCTTTCCCTGGCCTATAGTAGTTTTCTCACATACTTGCCCCAATCAGTAATAAGCTGAGTCTCTGATGAAGAGAAGTCATAGTAACTAGTAATGAGCAGAACTGATGAAAACATTGCAAAAATTCATCAAATTTTGTGTCAAAATCATCAGCTATCTGTGAGAATCACAGCAGAGCAAGTAAACATTAATAGAGAAATAGGGAAATCTTAACTGTAAATCTTGGCCAACAACTCATGGCTCTTACGTCACTACAATGCTCCAGCTCACACAGCATTTTCTGTGAGGGAGATTTTACCCAGAACAAATAACTATGTTGGAACACACTCCCTACTTATACAATCTGGCCCCTGATGGCTTTTGTCTTTACCCAAAATAGAGGAAATATTGAAAGGAAGACATTTTGATGACATTCAGAACATCAAGGGGAATGTGACAATGGGTTTTTTTTTCTTTTTGAGACAGAGTCTCATTCCCTTGCCCTGGGTAGAGTGCTGTGGCATCGTCATAGCTCACAGCAACCTCAAACTTTTTAGCTCAAGAGAACTTCTTGCCTCAGCCTCCCCAATAGCTGGAACTAGAGGCACCTGCTACAACACCTAACTAGTTTTTCTATTTGTAGTAGAGATGGGGTCATGCTCTTGCTTAGATTGATCATAAACTCCTGAGTTCAAGCAATCCACCATCTCAGCTTCCCAGAGTGCTAGAATTATAGGGAATGAGTCACAATAATGGCTTTCACAGTCATTCCAGAAAAAGAGTCCCAAAATTGCTCTGAAGAGTGTACGAGGCACCAGCATCAGTGCACAGCTCCCCAAGGGTAGTGCTTCAAAAATGACCATAGTGATATTCATCAATCATCCCTCTTACTAGGATGAGTTCATGAACTTAATTGTCAGACCTTGTATATAAATCCTAACAGAATAATTAGTTCACCGCAAATGTTCAATAAATGGTAATTTTAAAATAAGAAATAATTTCTTGTTAAAAAAAGCAAATTTCTTATTTCTCCCCTACCATTTAAAACTATTAATCAATATATTTGTACGAAATAATTTTAAAATTGCTATTTTCACTTTGTTTTTTAAGACATTTTTTTAAATTAAAAGTTTGTCAGGCTTAGCACCTGTAGCTCAAGTGGCTAAGGCACCAGCCACATACACCAACGCTGGCGGGTTCAAATCCAGCCCGGACCTGCCAAACAACAATGACAACTATAACCAAAAAAAATAGCTGGGTACTGTGGCAGGTGCCTATAGTCCCAGCTACTTGGGAGGATGAGGCAAGGTAATCACTTAAGCCTAAGAGCTGGAGGTTGCTGTGAGCTGTGATGCCACAGCTCTCTACCCAGGGCAACAGCTTGAGACTGTCTCTAAAAAAAAAAATTTGTCATATTACAACATGTATGAACCTTGAATACATTGTGCTAAGTGAAAGAAGCCAGTCACAAAAGTCCAAGTAGCGCATGATATCACATATGTGAAATTCCAGGATCGGCAAATCTATTTACAGTAAGTAGAAGAGTGACTGCCTAGAGCTGGGAGAGCACGGGGTGAGAAAGAGCAATGGCTAATGGGTACAAGGTTTCTTTGGGGAGCAGTGAAAAGGGTCTAAAATTGTCACACAGAAATAGATGCACACACAACTCAGTAAATACATTAGAACCTGTATAAATTGGCCACCCAAAGGACTGTAACAAACTGGTCAACATATGGAGGTGGTCAACAGAAGGAACTAGGCCTGCTGTACTAACACGTGCACTTGGGGCATGTCCAGTCTATGAAAATTAGGTCAACTTAAGGAGGTGGTCAATGTAGGGGGGTGGTCCTCTATGAAGGTTCTACTCCATATATAAAAAACCCAGGGAATTGATATTTTAAACTCATAAATCTTTTAGTGTATAAACTATACCTCAAAAAAACTGTTAAAATTGATACCAAAGAAGGCATTCATGTACATGAAAAAAAATTCAAACAGAATAATAAAAATAATAATTTCAAAAATGAAATTATTTTATCCCAGACCTCTGGTCTTCGTGTAGAATTTTGTATGTGTATATCTATACCTTTGTTCATAAGTACATACCTAATAAAGGCATTCTATATAGTTTTTAATTTTATACATATGAACAAACACATAGATAAAGTTGTTTGTTTTTTGTTTTGGAGGGGTTTTTTGCAGTTTTTGGCCAGGGCTGGGTTTGAACCCACCACCTCCGGTAATGGGGCCGGCACCCTACTCCTTTGAGCCACAGGTGCCGCCCAAAGTTTATTTAAAGTCTCCTCTGAGACTTTAGAATGGATGCAATAAACATTTTGGAATACCAAAGTATACTTTGTACGAAGTTACACTTTGTAAACTTACATACATCAACTATTCTTAGAACTGAATTCCCTGAGTCAAAGGACAAGTTTGGGCAAATATTATCAAATTGCCCTCTAAGAAAACTGCATCAATATGCACTCCCACCAATATGAAAGTAGCTATTTTTCTTATAGTATGTATTTCTCTATCTCTGCAAAAACGTCTTATCCTTGCCAATCTACCTGATGGGTGAAAGAAATGATATATTATAGTTACATCCTTCTTACTTGTGAGACTGAGCCTCTCGGGTTTATTAGCCTTTTGTTTGTCTTTTGGTTGGCTAGTTTAACTGCTTTTTTAATCTTTTACTTATTTTTTATTTGGTTGTTGGTCTTTTGCAAGCCATTTTTATTTTTTGAAACTACTATTTAATATAAAAACAAGAAATTAATTTTATGATTATCACAAAAAGGGTGTTTAAATAAAAGTAATTATGTAAAGGAAATCTTGTGATGTACCGTGCCAATACAGCAAGAAAATATAGACAGTATAACAACTGGCTCGGTGCCTATGGCTCAGCGGGCTAAGGCGCCAGCCATGTAAACCTGAGCCGGCGGGTTCGAATCCAGCCTGGGCCAGCCAACCAACAATGACGGCTGCAACCCAAACAAAAATAGCCGGGCGTTGTGGCGGGCGCCTGTAGTCCCAGCTACTTGGGAGGCAGAGGCAAGAGACTCGCTTGAGCCTAGGAATTAGAAGTTGCTGTGAGCTGTAATGCCACGACACTCTACCCAGGGCGACAGCTTGAGGCTCTGTCTCAAAAAAAAAGAAAGTATAACAACTAATGTAAAAGTAAAATACACTGAGCTGAAAAATACTGTTCTCTCTGGAAAGACTAATAAGTGACAGACTTACAATACATTGCTTCTTTCTATAGAGCTTACAAAACTTTCAGAAAAAAACTATTACAGTTGTCATCACTGTGTCATGTAGAATTACATAAAAACTGTGCCTCTCAAAGCAGTAAGAAACACAAAATCACCATAGGAGAATACTTTTAAATCCTAAAAATAATCAGAAATATCCAAAGCATTAATATAACCCAGTGTGAACATGGCCTAGTAAAGAAAGCTGTTTTTATCATTTATTCTTCAAAATAGTCAAAACATATATCCCAGAGTTATTCTAAACTCTACTGGAGACCTGAACCATTGGTACTTTTTACAATTTTCTACCACAGAACTCTCCTGCTTTCTTTAACATAACCAAATGCATGTTACACCTGATCACAGTGCCTTTAGCCATTCCTTTCTGAGTAGCTCCAAAGACAGTGCTGCTTGATGCCTTGGGAACCCACCTGTCACTATCCATCCAGCCCATTTTCCTATAGTCATCAAGATTCTCTTCATTCTGCCACTCAAATACAAAAACTCATCTCCCTTTTCAAGAAAAACAATAAATCTCCTCTCACTTTATCTGCACTTAATTCATATTTTAACCATGTATACATCTATGCATCCAAGAAAAAGTGATCTAGTGTCATGTGTTTCCAATATTTTGTGACCTGGCAATTCCAAAGGATAAATATATAGAGGTAAAACTCCAAATTATCAGGAGTCTGCAGGCTGAAAGTTAAACAGAACATACAAGGAGCCACATAAGCGCCACACTTCTTTATTTATTTATTCAATATCTGCTACAGTCCCAGCATATTAGGGAAATATACCTTATGCTTGATTCCCCTGAGGAACTCAGTCATACAGGCATGTGAACAAAACATTCCATTAAAATATGCAAAAACGGAAGTATTTATGATTCATTCTACAGGCAGTACTCACCAAAACATACGACTACGTTGATGTTTTAATTATTTTTTGTACTTAAGGAATAGTTCTCAGGCTGTCTCTATGCTTTCTTTAGATCTGCACCAAAACTTACTTAGAACATAGAGACCCAGAGGGCAGAGTCTTTCCTTCCTGTCACTCCACATGTGGGTAGATGCTTATATGACAAGACTTTGATAATGATGTTAGTTTAAATTTAGAACAAGAAACTAAACCGTACTCTCACTCATACACTTTTTTAAAAAGATGAACTTTAAACTCTTCTAAGTATCTTCAGCTTTTCTGGAAATAGACTATTGCACCAGTACTCTTGAGAGCACAGCTCTTACTGGATGAATAAATGTTATCACAATTTACATGACATGTCTAGTTGTAGAAACAGATACATTAGACAATGGCTGAAAAGGAGTGGCTGGGAAGTAAGCCTAAAATGATATCCTATCCTTTTACGGTAAGTAGGTAAGTCATATCTTGTCTTCTGTAAAAAGTGAACAATTTAAAGTATACAACTGGATATTTTTTCAATTCTCAGTAACTAATACATTCTTATAACAACAAAATTCTAATTCTGCTAGCAGATTTATTTTTAAATAAACAGTTTAAAACAACTTTCTACATAAAGGTTAACCACACATATGGAAAAATCTAGCCTTTATTAAAAATTTAAAAGAAAATTTAATGGTCAAGTAAAAATTAAGACAAGAATTCATTCATTAAACAATGTACAAATTCAAAGTGTACGCTCAGAACTCAGACTATAAAAACCAATTAGACACTGTCATCAAGCACCCACAGAACGTGGTTCATGTCTCTATTATCACGTAAGGGCAATGTAATTCAGTAGACATAAAGGGTAGCTAATAACTTATATCTAAAATTTGCCAAAATATTCAGCTGCTTCTTTTCTTTCCCACACTCATTCCTGTATTTTACGGTCAAATAATTGGTTCTTATAAGTCATTAAAATGTGATTCAAAAAAAAAAAAAGGAAAAAGAAGAAGAAGGGAAATAAACGAGAAAAGGAAGAGTGGGGAACCAAAGGGAATCCTATGCAAATTTAAAGACAAAAAATTAGTAAAGGTAAATTTTTCAAAATATTGTCTATATATATAAAAAAGACTAAAAAAACAAGGAGAAAAAGAAAAGTTGGGCAATAAATAATAACAATAGATGCTAACAGTGCCAGATGCTAGATAAGATATTTTTAAAGTATTATCTCAAATTCTCACAATAGCTCTTTAAGGTAGGTTTTTACCACTTGTATTTTAAAGATGAGGCATTTAGAGTAAGAAAATAAGCTACTCTAAAATCACAGAATATTTAAGTAGATGAAATAAGAGTCAAAGCTAATATTGCCTGACTGCAAACCTGAAGCTTTCAATTATAACTCCTGCCTCAAAGTATATTTTATTCTTATTCATGTTGGTTTAGTGGCCACTGTGATTCCAAGGTAGGAATAATTCCCCTAATGTTTCCAATATATTTTTATAAGCAGTGTCTGTCCTTTTTAAAAAGGAGTATCTCACAGAGTTTAGTATAATAATAATTTAAATAACAGTGCTACATCACCAACTGCTAATGTCATTGAATGGTCATGATATGTTACATGTTACAGTATTAATAAACCCTTAGCATGCTTAGTTTCATGTAATGCTCAAAACTGCCCTACAGCGTAGAGATTGTTTTGTTTGTTTTGTTTTGTTTTTTGAGACAGAGCCTCAAGCTGTCACCCTGGATAGAGTGCTGTGGCATCACAGCTCATAGCAACCTCCAATTCCTGGGCTCAAGTGAGTCTCCTGCCTCCGCCTCCCAAGTAGCTGGTACTACAGGCACCCGCCACAACACCCAGCCATTTTTTGGTTGCAGCCGTCATTGTTGTTTGGCTGGCCCGGGCTGGATTCGAACCTGCCAGCTCAGGTGTACGTGGCTGGCGCCTTAGCCCGTTGAGCCACAGGTGCTGAGCCCAGTGTAGAGATTGTTATCCCTACTTCACAGGTGAAGTTTTAGCAAGACACACATAGTTGTGTGATTGAGCCAGGTTTTGAAACCAGGTGAGGTTCCAAAGTCCATGAACTGTCATGGATGTCTCTTAAAAACTTTTTAAATGCCCAATTAAAGATCTGCAGCTTCTATAAATTCCATTTACATTAATTATGAAACATTTACTATTTTCATGCCTAGAATATAAAACAAAAAGTTGAGATACAGTCTCTGTGTCAAGGAATTCATTATTCTCATAATGAATTAGATTCAAATGAAGGTTAAGAGAAACTTCCCTGATCCTCAAAAGTATATTTTGAGTATATAGTATTTATTGTAGTGAAGAATAACAAAAGAAGCATAATTTTTTTAATTTCTAAAATAAGTAATTTAAATATTACAAACAAAAACTAAAACCTCACTTGTTTACATATATAGGGAGATGAGAAGATAAACTACATGAGCCAGTTTTCCAATATTCCCTTATATACCTAATAATATAAGGGACAATTCTTTATGTTAATACTGCCAAATATGTTACTTTTTCAATTCAAATTAAAAAAAAAACCTTACATGTCATTCAACTTATGAAAGGGGGAAGAAAAAGGCACTGTATGAACTCAAGGCAAAGTAACAGCTGGAAAAATATTATGTTTTCAGTAGGGCAAAGTAGACAGGTCACCAAAGTGAAACCTCCTTGTTATAAACAGACAATTTGTAGTAAATTCATTATTTTCGTACAAAGGGTGGTACTCCCATCAACCTTAAATAAGAGTAAGAACCTGGGGTCATATTCTGGTTTTCTCTCACAGACATTAAAAAATAAATAAATAAAAGCCTCTGGATTACTTTAGAAAGGTCATGGCAGGACCACATACAAATGGCACATAGCAATATGGCAATTCAGATTTGTATCATTCCACAAAACTTAGGAAAGGCCACTGGAGTGAAGAAGATTGTCCACTGAGGATGATAGTGTGCGCTGACTAACGTTGTGGGAACAAAAGGCTCCGAGCTGCCCACCAACTGAATTCTGTATTTTTTTAGGTATCCACTGACAGCCAGTCCAATCCCAATCAATAATCCAAGAAAAAAGAGCCATCAACAAAAATAGAGGGAGCTATAGATATAGATACTGTTGTTTTAAACTCGGCGTATGGATACATCACTCATGTGTATACCAAGTGGTGTGCCTGACCCATCACAGCCATCTCCCCATTCCTTGGGCTAATTCCAAGGCTGATTGGAGAAAACCTGTCCTTGGGTAAGCAGGGTTCTGCTCATAACTAACTTGGTTCTGACTCTTTCTACCAAGCTACATGTTCCTCTCTGAATACTCGATTCACACTGACTACCATTGTTTCAGCCAGGAAAAGTCCTGGTTTTTGTTTGTTTTTTTCCCCTAGTGAATGTTAAAAGAAGTTTTAAAGCACAAGGAGTATATGTGAGTGAATTCTAACATATAAACTGTAGAAGGGCTTTTTAATTCAATTCACTGTAGAACTAAACTTTTTAATGATATCTATCAAAATTAATCCACATACAAGAATTTTCCTTTCAAGCTTCCAATGTTTATTTCATCAAGGAAACAATAGATCAAGGCCTCTCAGCTATGTTGGGTTATCTGAAGAAAACTTAATTTTCTATGCTTTTTCCCCTCTCCACTCAACCAGACAGAATTTGGAATCTAACTTATCACTAATTAGTTGTACACACATTTTATAAAATTTTACAAAAAAACCTACAAAAGTATTTCAACAGTTTATAAGTAAGAGTGTTAAGAGAATAAATAATCACCACTGATGTTTTAAAAAATTAAACGTCAACTTTGTTCAGTATTTAATGGGAACAGAACACTGAAATGAAACTTACTTAGCTAGTTTTAATCCTACAGTAAAAATGAAATTAGAATCAACAGAGGAACAGAAGTGTAGTACAACTGTAAAACTAAGTTCATTTAGGATCAGCCCTTAGTTATGGCTTCTAGAATGATTAAAGAGAAGAAAGATGCATAGAACTTATCTCTAGCATGAAAATCTCTCTTCTGCTTTGTATTCAAGTTTCATGCAGTCAAGGCTGGATATGAAATTTGTATACGGCCAGTTTTCAGGACGAATCTGGTCTATTTGATCTAAAATGCAATAAGGCAATTTTCCTATGTCTAAAGAGAAAAACTACAATTTTAGGCACTATTATCAGGAAATGTTTGCATAAACTTTCACCCCTAAAAGAGTATTAGTCTGATGTCATATTTAGCATGCATATATAAATATTAATAAATAGGTTTACAAGCACAACTTTCCTTCAGTATACTCTTACCAAAGGAAAGTATTCCCTGAACTTTCTATAAAAACTCAAAATAACGTACCATAAAATCTGAGTAGTCTCCACCTTACTTGATTTTTCATAATGCCTGCATCTAAGAAGACTAGGAGATTTCAGAGTGAAGAAGCGATCTTCATATGGATTTTAGTATCTCAATTATGTCCACAACCTTAAAATTATCAATTCCAATAGAAAGTGTCATGAAAGGAAAAATTAGTTTTGTGTTTTCTTCTCATTTTTTTCTCTCCAGAAGATATCATTAAAAGGCTTGAGGCAAAGTGAATTAAGTTTTCTTAAACTTGATCAGAAGAGCACTTTTTTTTTTTTTAAGCCAAGGGTCCTTTATTGGGGTGGCCAGTGAAGATATAAGAGCACTTTTAATGTTTCCACAGTCGTTTTTTAGTAGCAATTAGCATAGCAATAGAAGTTTAGCTTACTTATCCTATATTATTTTATGAATACATTCATGTTAATTTTTATTTTAAAACATCAGTAACATGCATGTATATTCTAGGTTATATTCCAAGGCAGGACCTTGAAAATGCAGATTATTGGACACATAGACATATTGGACATAGACATTATAGTTAAGATCCAAAGAAACATAGATTCTATGCACTCATGAATTACAGACTTACTTCTCTCCTCTAATGGGCAGATTTTTGGATGTCTACTTATAAAGGTATCTCACAGTTCAGAACAAATCTAAAGCCTTCTTGAAAGAAAATTCTACAAACTATAACAGAGGGAAACTCTCCCTGGGATATTTCTAAAACACCATGGTAAATGCTATTGTCTCCACCCATCCAGTTAGAACGAAATGAACAAGCAGTAACTCGGCAGTTCAAAACAACTCCGTCGTGATGGGAAGATGATTAGGAGTACAATAGGGTAGGTAGTATCTTCAACAATAAGTTCTCGCAACACTCAAAGCACTTTGAAACTGATATGACTTGATTTTCTGATACTTTAAAATTTAAGGAGTAGCAACAAACCAGATGAGCTGGGGGCAGAAGCTAGGAAACTCTGAAGAGTCTTTCCAGTTACACTCTTGTTAGTGTGTTAAATACAGGGCATGGCAAAAATGAGGTATGTATGTATGTTAGCCAAAATCTTCACATGGAAATTCTGTCTTTAACAACAAATAGTCTGATTAATATTTTAATAGAAAATGCCCGTGAGGAGAGCAGGTGGTTCCTGGTATACTCTGTCTCAGAGTCTGAGGTTCCTAAATACACATTCCTTCATCTTAATCAAGTTAGGTGCCAAAGTACATATAAACTGGTACTTATGGAATATGATTTCATTTTTATATAAAGGAAAGAGGGTAAAATGACCAGTTGTTAATGAAAACTAAACATTAAAGTATTACTAATTACTTTGCCTCAAAAATTTCACTAGCACCTAGAACTTTACATGCGCTGAGAACTACCTCAACAAAGATAAATTCCCCCTTTGTATACACTCTATACTTAGTAATGAGCACAGGACGAATGAATAGAAGGAAAGTTTACCCACTTTCTTTAACAATATAGTGAATCTCATTTTGGATTGCTTTATGCCAATAAAGCATAAAACATCAGAGCAGTTTATTTATACCAACTAAGCTTCAACACATAACTACTGCCTGATTACTTCATTTTGATATACATATGTGAACAAAACTGATGATCAGTTCATTTCTGTAATGGAATCATTGTATTCCTCTGAAATCTATGTTAGAGCCCTAACCCCCAATGTCACCATATTTGGGGACAGACTCTTTAGGGAGCAACTCAGGTTAAAAGAAGTTTCGTAGTTTGGACCCTAATATGCTGGGAGGGTATCTTTACAAAAAGAGGAAGAGACACAAGAGAGAGCTCTTGCTCGCCCTTGTGCTGTCTTGTGTTCTCCTTCTGTCCCTCTCTCTTCCCTGATCACCCCCCACCCCGAATCCCAACACGCACAGAGTGGATGAGTGGATATGAGAAACAGCCAGAAATAGAGGGCTAACCAGAAACCAACCCAGAAAGCACCTTGAAAAACTTGGACTTCTAGACTCGAGAGCTGTGAACAAATACATCCGTGCTCTTTAAGCCATCCAGTCTACGCTATTTTGTTATGGCAGCCCTGGAAGACTAACATAACCCCCATAAGTTAAGTGATCTCTCCTTAGGTGACTGCAGACCACTCTTGGTATTAATAATTTCCAGTACTAAAAGTTTCCTTTGACATTTTAATCTACCTCTGAGTTTCTTGCTCTAATTAGCTACATATAAATGTATGCAAATATTTCTAATGTTTTTTTAATTTTAAATAATTTTGAATAGATACTAGACAAGATTCGCACTGTCCTGCTATAATAAAGTATGCATATATGTTTTGTGTGAATGCCAACTTGCAAATTTTATAGCTCTAAGAGTAGATAACTGGTATTGCAGAAGGCTCAATCAGGATTACTATGAAAGAAAAAGAGACTTAGGCATTATCACCATAGGCTATATACTATGCCAAAATCCATTGGTTATATTCATTTTTCAGATTATCTCAGTAATAGAGAGGAGATGTTGAAGAACTGGAAGCCCAAAGAAGCTAAATCTGATGAGAACAAGCGTCACTAGAGAAGACAGGCCCAGAAGAGCGGCAGAGAGCAGGCCCTACAGAGCACGAGAGCAGTAGAAATGATGCTGTGATGGGCATGGAAAGAATTTATTAAAAATAAGTGTTTCCTATATTTTGTCTAAGGCACAGACTAGTTTCAAAGATCAAAACAATCACTATGTAAGTTAAATCTCTAGAGTGCAGTTTTTCAACCTTAGCACTGCTGACATTTGGGGACAGATAAATTCTTCGTTGGAATGGGGAGAGAGGTGTTCAGCAGCATCTCTGCCCTCTACTAATAGATAGTAGCTCCCTCCCCACCGTGTCCACCCCTATCAATGATGACAACCAAAGATGTCTCTAAATATCTCTTGGTGGGTGTACAAATTTGCCCAGTTGGAACTACTGCGTTAGAAGAAGCTTAGAGACTTAGAAAACCCACACGATCTCAAACACTGAGAACAATCTAATTCTGCCTCTTCTCTGCTACATGACTACCTTCTGCAGGGACCCTAAAAGATAACATACTAGCTTTTGCTTAAATATCTCTCATGACAGAAAATTCTCAACTTTACTAGGCAACCAAATCCTTTTTTAGAACAGTCTGACATCCATCATTGACAGTTTGCCTTTCTCTAAATTATATTTATAATTCCTAGTTTAATTCCTAGTTAGTTTTATAGAAAACTAATCATTCTTCCACAAAACCAACTCTTCAAATATATGATGATAATCTCTATGCCTTGATTCTTTTAGGTCAGAACAACCTGAGACACAGAAAAAAATTTCCATTAATATTCTGTATACTCAATGGTCAAGAAGTCACCCAAGCTCCATGGGTGCTTGGGTGAGAGACAAGTCCAAAGAAATTGGACTACCTCTCAGCTCCAGACATGTTCAGCTCTGGACAATATATACTTATAGCAATATTTATAAACACTTTTTAAAATTTAAACTTTTACATACTCAAAAACATATCATATATTTTCTTCTCAATATTTGCCTATTCAAATAGGCAATCAATTTCTGATACAGACTAATTTATTTTTTTAATCTAAAATTGGTAGACTAAATAATATGCTTCCCTCAACATACTGAAAGCCTTTTTATTTTGCTATTTTATTATATGCAGTGCTTATGGAAATGTAAATAAGCCCTAAATTTTATACAATTTTCTTTTTTGCAGAACTGATGCTCTAAATTTGGGATTGCTAAGTTCTAGGATGTTTTAAAGTATCATTTTAAAGTATCTGATAAAATCGAAGCATTTAAATTCCCCATTTAGAAAATGTATTTTAGAAATAGCTATGGCAAATATATTTTTATAAGACCTTAAATCGCTTGTGATTTAACTATCTAACCAACCTCACACTGCCAAATCTCAGCTAGCCAACAAGTCCAATTATCAAAAAAGAGTAGTTTTAAAGTTTTATTTTCTAAGTTTAAAAAAGGCTTTGTTCAAAAAAAAAAAAAAAACAACTCAAACCTGCAAATCCTTTAAGCAAAAGAAATGAATGTAGAAATGCTCTGCCTGAGGTAGGACAAAGTACTCTTGAGTCCTGCTTTGTGTCCCATTACTGGGTAGTCTCTGCAAAACTGTGGGAGTATATGAATAATACCTTGGAAAACGTTATCTTTGCACACAAAGAGACCCTCCCCGCTACACTCCCTCCTCCAAAAAAAAAAATAGTTTCAAAGACAAGAAAGAGAAATTCCACAACCACTGTGCACGCACCTGTTTTGTAGAGTGTAGAACAGCTCATGATTTGTAGTGGAATATGTCATGTGCCTGTTTTTAGTTTACATACTATTTTGGCAATCCAGGTTAAATGGTTTACAAAAATCCAGCAGTCTCCCTGCTTCCTCAGGGGATCCATTGCAAGACCCTCAGTGGATGCCTAGAATGTTAATAATACCAGATTCCATATTTGCTATGTTTTCTTCCTAAACATAAATACTTATGACAAATTTTAATAAATCAGACACAGTGAAAGATTAACAAAACATAACTAATAATAAAA
Source organism: Arctocebus calabarensis (assembly GCA_963573935.1). Lineage (NCBI taxonomy): Eukaryota > Metazoa > Chordata > Mammalia > Primates > Lorisidae > Arctocebus > Arctocebus calabarensis. The sequence goes on from CAUYON010034979.1 coordinate 27,903, forward strand.
TAGAAAAATTATAACAATATATTGTAATAAAAATGATAGGAATGTGGCTGAAACCATGGAAAGCATAGCTGTAGGTAAGGGAGGACTACTCCAAGTAGCAAATTCAGCATAGAAGGGCAGTGCTGGAAGGAGGCATAGAGATACTGAAGTTACAGTGAAAGCAAAGAACAGTAAAGTATCGGTGAGAATGACATACTATTTACAAAGCTGGACAAAACAGTCCCACCCACTTTTACTGTATGCATACTTCCTTGCCATTTGACTTTGCTACTCTGTCCTCAGAGACGGAGGTAGAGAATAGTCCTCTTCCCTTCCTGGGTTAGCTCCATGACTTACTTTGACAAATATTCTGAATGTGGCAAAAGTAACACTGTGTGACTTACAAGTCTTGGAGCCTTGATCATCACCTAAAGAAATGTGAGCTAGCCAACTGGAGCATGAGAAGCTACAAAGCATCACGTAAGACCACACAGCTCCAGTCAAGACCCCAAAAGACTACAGCTATGTGAGTGATCCCAAGAGAGACTGGCAGAAAGACTGCTCAGCTAAGCCCTGACCCAACTGCTGATCCACAGATTCATGAACAGATTAAGTTGCTTCTGTTTTAAAGCCACTAAGTTTTGCAATAGTCCATTATGTAGCAATAGATATCAATGAGAAAGTGAGGTTCAAAATGAATAGTCACCTGGAGATAATTTAATGTAGAACAAAGACTTTTACCCAATTAGATAGGTCCTTAATCCATAAGTACTATGGTATTATAAAATTCATCACATAAGATTCAAGTTGTTTCATACATTCTAATTATAAAAAGGAGTATGTGACACTTTTTAGGATAATTTCAGATGTTTAAAATTATTTTAATCAATCTAAAACTTAAAGAAAATTTGGATTTTTATATTGCTGAAAAATAATAAATTCTATCGACCTTAGAGATTCAATACAATAAATAAAATGCTTTAACACCTATACTTCATTACATGTTCCATCAGTGTTAAATAGAAAGTCAATTATAGATATATAAACTCGAAAACACACTTTTTAATGACCTAATAAAGACGCATATTTTGGCTGCTAACACATCTTAATCCTATCCTTTATTAAAACTTTTGGCTAAAAAGATCTTATAACTAATTAGTTGTTGTAATAGCAAAAAACTGCATAGGTCAACCGTAACTTCAGTTTTTCCTCCTCATTACATTCTGTAATGATGTAATATGGGGGAGGAGTTAAATACTTAAAATGAAACCACTGAATTAAGCAAGCACTGTAATTATTAGCATATATATTTTTTTCCCTTATAACTTGGTGCTGCAGCCAAAAGAATTTTTTTAAGTGTTACAGAGTTAGATCGACACAGGTAAGGTGTTTTCCTTAAGTAAATTCCCATTCACTCGACGATCCACAGCCTACAAAGAAGTAACTTCCGAATACAGGTTTTCTGTTAGTAAGATTTTAGCACACCTCAACCAATCCAAGCATTCACTTCTCCTGCCCACCAGAAAAACTGTGATGCATGACTGTAATAGCAAAGAAGAACTAAGGATATGGAAGTTTGAACAAAGGCTGATCTATACTGGCACAGTAGCTAGAGAAGATCACCCGGGGCCCCGGGGGTCCCTAGCAGTACTACATTGCATTGTGAATTCACCACGGTCTAGAACAGGGATCTGACCCTTTTTGTTTTCTCAGAACATTTAGCATTAAGAAATTACAACTCAGAGGAACACTGAAGGCAGTAATCACTACTACTAGTACTACCATAGAGCAATCTCTCACGGAACCCAGAGAAGGATCCATCCTGAACCAGTCTCATTTTAAGAATTTAAAACTCTTTTTTTCGTACATCACATCAGAATAGAGTATTAAGAGGGGTAAAGATTGACATCTCAGTTTTACTTACTTAGACTTTCTACTGCTAAACAGTTATATGATTATTGTTAGTCTACATTTAGCACAGGATAAAAGATATGTTACTAGCCAAAATGTGCATCTTTGTTAGGTCCCTAAAAAGTGTGCCTTAGGTTTTGTTTTTTTTTTTAATTAAATCATAGCTGCATACATTAGTGCAATGAAGGGGTACAATGTGCTGGTTTCATATACAATCTGAAATGTTTTCATCAAACTGTTTAACATATCCTTCATGGCATTTTCTTAGTTACTGTATGAAGACATTTGTATTGCACATTTAGTAAGTTTCGCCTGTACCCTTCTGAGGGTTACCCTCCCT
>CAUYON010034982.1:0-18170 GCA_963573935.1 Arctocebus calabarensis
CCTCCAATTCCTGGGCTCAAGCGAGTCTCTTGCCTCCACCTCCCAAGTCGCTGGGACCACAGGCACCCGCCACAATGCCCGGCCATTTTTTGGTTGCAGCCATCATTGTTGTTTGGCGGGCCCGGGGGGCTGGATTCGAACTCGCCAGCTCAGGTGTACGTGGCTGGCGCCTTAGCCCGTTGAGCCACAGGCGCCGAGCCAAAATGTCCCTCTTCTTTCCAACTTTGTATGTGTATGAGATCTAATTTTTTTCATGTATGTATGTAAATTTGATATATTGTGATATGTGTCAAAGCAATATATCACCACAGATTAAATACAAAAGCAGATACAGCATCCAGCCATCTTTTAAAATAGACTTTAAAAGAAATTTATAAAAATGTAAAATAGGGCTATTCTTCTTACTAATTTGTTTTCATAAAATATTCATGCTTTATATACTGAGTAATATTTTTAATAAGTAAATATTTAAAATTTTTCTCAGTTTTAATTTCTAACATGGTGAATATCAATACATGTAATTTACATGAAGGAAAGCTCTTTGAATTCTTGATGATTTTTAAACGTATAAAATGTGTCCTCAGACCCAAGAGTTTGGAAGCCACTACTGACAAGAGTTGTGTACCTGCCACCATGATTCTATTATTTATTATATGCTTAATGGCTTAATTAGCATTATCTATCTGTATCTTGATAGCTAATCTAATTTTAAGGGATTTAAAAGTAAAACTAAGTGTTCTTTTTGCTTTTAGGAAGTAAACCATTTTTTATATTGAAACTTTGTAGATTAGCTTTGAATTTTTTGTATTCTACATTGTTAGAATTTAAATACTCTGGTATAATTTAGTTTCTAACAGTCCATACAGTTTTCTATAATTAGCATTTTCAAAAACGATTACAGTAGTTTTACTTTTGGAGTATTTCATTAAATTTGATAAATATGAGTGTTTCAAGGATTGTATGTTCACTGTTATTAAAGGGTGAATTTGTTCGGAAAATTCTTGTACATTTGCTCATTTAATACTTTGCCATTTGTTGGAAAAGTAAGTTACTATTTGTGTGTCCTTCCTTTTTTTCTTTTTTTTTTTTTTTTCTCGCAGTTTTTGGCCAGGGCCAGGCTTGAATCCACCACCCCTGGTATATAGGGCAGGCGCCCTACTGCTTTAAGCCAAAGCCACTGCCCTGTATGTCCTTCCTTAAAAAAAGAAATGAGTGAGCCACACGTGTTTGAATGAGAAATATAAGCTACTTGCATATGCTTATGTAGATTATAAAGTTTCTTTCATGGCATAGTTTATGTTGCTACTTCCCTTCTAATTGTTATACCTGTGTATTCTCTCTCTCTCTAAGTGGATGGCAGTGATAGAGAAACCATGTTGGAAATTAGAAATTCAAAAGGAATGTCAAGGGCCATCAAAAATTACTTTTATTGGGAAATACTCAGAGTGCTTTAAATTGTGCTTCTAACCTCTGCAAAACAAGCCAAGCAAAATTTATGTTCTCATAGGCCAACAAAAAATTGACTATCCCATGAGACAGTATAATCAACTTTGTCTCTATTACTTTAGATATTTATTTTATTGGTTGTAGAGTGAATATACTTATGACTTCATATAAAGGAAATTCATGTAACTTTAAGTGTTTATCCTATAAGTTATTCTTGATCCCTTGAAAATTCTACCCTCATCCCATGATCAGTGAAATTCAGAGGTCTGAACTACTGATATAGACAGACATTTTCATTAATGTTAGAAAATGGCTTGTATAAGAATACTGTATCACATTTAATTAATTTGGTTTGGGAGAGACTTGTTTATTTCGTTTCATACCAGTACTGAAATTCTAATTGTGAATTTTTTTGGATAAGCAATCTAGTTCTGAATTCTCTCAGGACCAGGAAAATAAACTACTGAGAATACTGTCACAATTTGCCTCGATGGTAGAAGTTAATAGAATAAGCCTATTTACAGCTCTGTCCTTTGCCTCCGTACACCTCATTGTTAGTATCAGAAAAAGAGATCAGAAAGCTGCCTTCATCTCACTAATACTAAAATTGGTAGGAAAATAATTTGTTGGACTTATTTCACTAAGTTGAGATGCCAGAGTAAAACTCATAATTAAAATGTGTCACCATTCTTCCACTTACACCCTTTAACCATGGCTGAAATAGCATAAGTCCTGCCTGATTACTTAAACTTCCAATTAATAAAGTATCAAGTTATCCTTTTATGACATCTTTCTTAAAATTATACATAACATGCCAGAGGTGGCGGGTTCAAACCCAGCCCTGGCCTAAAAAAAAAAAAAGAAAAAGAAAAAATTATACATAACAGCAATCTCAGCTTAAAAATGAATTCTTGGTTCGGCGCCTGTGGCTCAACAGGCTAAGGCACCAGCCAAGTACACCTGAGCTGGCGGGTTTGAATCCAGCCCGGGCCCACCAAACGACAATGACGGCTGCAACCAAAAAATGGCCGGGCGTTATGGCGGGCACCTGTAGTCCCAGCTACTTGGGAGGCGGAGGCAGGAGACTTGCTTAAGCCCAGGAATCGGAGGTTGCTGTGAGCTGTGATGCCACGGCACTCTATCCAGGGGGACAGTGTGAGAATCTGTCTCAAAAAAAAAAAAAAAATGAATTCTTCCTTATTATTCAAAATAAAATATGTGGTAAAACAAATTTGTATTTTATAAGATATCTTTTAAAGTTGCTGCTTCTGAACTCTCTCCTACTAGTGACTCAGCTTAAGTTGTGAACTCTCGGGTTTATTTCTGAAGAGTAAGAGGATGTGAAGTTAAATTGATAAAAGAATGACACATGTTTTACATCATTTATAGCAATTAATAATATCCAAAAGCAATGAGATTTGTCTTATTCCATAACCATGCATATAGCTTAACACCTGTGAAGAGAGTACGCAGCACTGTAATTTATTCTGAGGAAACTGTCTCTGAACAGATTTCTGTAAGAAAACTATCAGTTAATCTCAACAGGATCAAGGATCAATAACTTCAGGATTTTTGATAAAAATGGTATAACAAATGAAAGTTGGAATTAGGTTAAAAGGTGGCAAAATCTTGTACCTATAAGAAATAAAATTGTGAATAGCCAGGCGTTGTGGAAGGCACCTGTAGTCTCAGCTACTTGGGAGGCTGAGGCAAGAGAATCGTTTAAGCCCAGGAATTAGAGATTGTTAGAGCAGTGATGCCACGGCACTCTACCTAGGGCAACAGCTTGAGACTCTGTCTCAAAAAAAAAAAAAAGGAAATAAAATTGTGCATGTCAATGTCATTGGCCTAGTTTGGATTAATTTAATTTCATCTAGAAAATAATTTTGGCATCTTGACCCATGGACAGAAGGAAAATAACTTTAGATTAACTCAGACACTGTTCTAAGTACATTCACATATAAAAAGTAAACATAATCTCTGGTTGTGGCATTATTATTATTTAGTTTAACTATATACATGTAAGGATTTGCTGACCTAAGACCATGTACACTCAACAAATTTCAGAAAACTAATTTTGTTGAAATTTCAGGAAGCTATACAGTATCCATCCTCAGGCATCCTCTGGAATGAAGTCGTGGTAAAGATAGAGGTTAAGAAATCCATTATAGCTATTTCCTAATTCTTTGCTTTCTTTTCTCTGTGAAGGACTAGCCAGAGCTAAGTCAGTTCCCACAAAGACCTATTCAAATGAAGTTGTCACACTGTGGTATCGGCCACCTGATGTGCTGCTCGGTTCCTCAGAGTACTCAACACAGATTGACATGTGGTAAATATATACAGATGTTATTGCCACTTACAATTTTGAAAAAATGTAGCTGTTAACATAGGGCATATTGATATATATTTGACTCTGAAGGAGGCGTTAAGTAGTCATAAGCAGTGATTATTAAGCATTCTGGCATGGAATTAAGAGTACCAAAATTTAAATATCAATTCTACCATTTATAACTATATAATAACCTTATGCAAGTAACTGACCCATGCCTTAGTTTCCTCATTTAAGGAAGTGGGAATAGTAATAGCTACTTTAAAATTTTGTAGATGATGTTTAGATTAAATGAGCTAATGCATATAAGCACTCAAAAGAGTGTCTGATACATAGTTATTAAAAAGTATTTTTATCATCATTTAATATTCACCAAAATCTACTGGCTTTAAGTTGAAATAAAAGTAATAATTTAAATATTGTAGATGACACTCACACTCAAAGTACCATTGTTTCCACCTATTCCTTATTGAAGAGAGATAGTTCCATTAAATCCTCAGTCTCTTCTTAAGGATTTCTGTAAGATGTCTCTAAACTACTTTTCTACCTTTTCCACACTATTTTTCAACACAGATGTTTCCTTTTAGCCAAACAGCCGACTCACTATATCTCAAAAATAAACTGGGCTTTCCCACCCTTGCTGTGTTTTCATACTGGTTCACTTACCTCCTCTAATCGGAGCCTGTAGCTAGTAACCTCCAAAAACAGCTTTTCATAAATTCTTGTCTCAATCATCTAGCCTCTAGTGGCAGTTCCTTCCCCTGAGCTTTGGTTGCATTTATTGTCGATATTCTTTATGTAGTGACATCGTACACTGACTTTGGTTGTTGTCTTGAAAAATAACCGTAGAACCTCCTTAGAGTGACCTTCAGACGTGCACCACGACGTGTACCTATCACTACCACAGCCCTGGGGCCTTAGTTGACCACTGCCACTTATCGGCCAGTTCACCATAGTCCCTTGAGAGGTCAATTTACAGAGGTTCTACTATATATAAAATTGTGTTTCATATAACATTTTTTTCTTTTTTTATTTAATTTTTTAAATTTTGGCAAAATATACATAACATAAAATTTACCATTTTAACCAATTTTAAGTATACTGTTATGAGACATTAAATTCATTGACATTACCGTGTGACCATCACCACCATCCACCTCTAGAATGTTTTTCATCTTGCAAAATTGAAACTCTGTACCCATTAAACTCCTCCTCCCTGTTCTCCCCCCATGTCCAGCAACCACTGTTCCACTTTTCTGTCTCTGTAAATGGTCTATCTTAAGTACCTCGTGTGAGTAAAATCAGATAGTATTTGTCCTTTTGTGCCTGGCTTATTTCACTCAGCATAATCTTTTCAGGGTTCATCCACATTGTAGTATCTTTCAGAATCTTCCTCCTTTACTCTGTTGAATATGTATGCCGTATTTTGTTTACCCTTTTGTACATTGATAGACACTTCAGTTGCTTGCACATTTTGACTATTGTAAATAGTGCTGCTATAGACGTGGGTATGCAATTACCTCTTCAAGACCTGCTTTCAGTTTATTTGGATCTATACCTAGGAATGGAATTGCTGGATCATATAGTAATTTTTAATTTTTTGAGAAACCACCATACTCCTCCATAGCAACTGTACAATTTTACTTTTCTATATAACATTTTAATATGTGAAGTTAAGTTTTATATACAGATGCTACACTGTGAGTCCTTTAATGGAGAGTGTTTCTTAAACTTATATGTATTCACATAAATGTAAGGCCCAAATGACATTCTCTATTCACCGAGCCTCCATCCATTCTTCTTTGTTCTCTTATCCAGACTGCATGTGCACACTTTCTGTACCTGCGTGTTCTAACTCTGTTTCCTGCATCAGAAAATCTTGAACCCTTTACTTCTCTCTATCCCTGCTGCCCGTAGCTCAGGCCATTATCTCCCCTAGACTACATAACCCGCTGTTCCATTGGTTTTCCTTCTGTCCTTTCTTGCCTCATCTAGTCCATGGTGTACACTATCACTTTCACAAGATTCAAGGAGATAATTATTCATGCACTTAAAAAGACAGTTTCTAAGACATAGTGAGCATTGAATCACTATTAGCTATTGTTGGTGTTATTCAGGGATTATGCAAAGGAAAGCTAGGCATTTTAAGTGAGAAAAATGGATAGAGCAAATATAGAAATTGAGATGGTAAATGTTAACAAATTAGTTCAATCTAAAATATGTCTGCAGGAAGTTTTCTAGCAGGCTAGTAGAAAATTCTACAGAGAGGCAATCTTAAGAAAAAGATTCTTGTGCTTCACAATATGTAAATGGATTGCTCATTTTTTTTTCATGATATATTTTTAAGGGGTGTTGGTTGCATTTTCTTTGAAATGGCTTCTGGAAGACCACTTTTTCCAGGATCAACTGTGGAAGATGAACTGCACTTAATTTTCCGACTACTAGGTAACAGAAGAAATCTTTTCCCAGTGATTAGAACCTACAATTGTTTAGTTAGATAAGACTGTATCTCTAAAATATGTATTTAAAAATTTGACGGTGAGGCTGGGTGTGGTGGCTCACACCTTTGGGAGGTTAGGTTGGGAGAACTGCTTAAGGCCAGGAGTTTGAGACCAGCCAAAGCAATATAAGATTCCATCTCTACAAAAATAGAAAAATTAGGCTCGGCACCCATAGTACAGTGGTTACAGTGCTGGCCACATGCACCAAGGCTGGCGGGTTCATACCTTGCCTGGGCCTGCCAGAACAACAATAACAACTGCAACAACAACAACAACAACAAAATCACAGGGTGTTGTGGTGGGCGCCTATAGTCCCAGCTACCTAGGAGACTGAGGTAAGAGAATTGCGTAAGCCCAAGAGTTTGAGGTTGCCTTAGTTGTGATGCCACCGCACTCTACTGTGGGTGACATAGTAAGACTCTGTCTCAAAATATATGTATATATATATATACAGAAAAATTAGCCAGGTGAGGTAGCACATGCCTGTAGTCCCAGCTACTCAGGAGGCCAAAGCAGGAGGGTCACTTGAGCTCTGGAGTTGGAGGCTACAGTGACCTATGACAACTCCACTGCACTCTAGATTGGGCAACAGAGCTATTTCAAAAGAAAACAAACAAAACATATAATACAGAGACTAATATAAACAGCTATTAAAAGAATTATAGTTGGCATAATTATTATGAAGATAGATTCTTCTAGGTAATTTAATTTATTGAGTTTCACCTTGGCAACAGATTTTATGGAAGAACAGAGAAAATAAATATTATGGAAAATTGACTTTCTGCATATTATTAAGGAATATTTCTAACTTAGGTCGTACCCCTTGGATAGAAAATGGGCTATGCATCATAATTTTTATGGCATTATTGCACAGTCTAAAAAAAGTCCATATATTTACTGTTTCTGTCATTTCAAATTTCAGCTGAATTAAATATCTAGTAAATGTAAACTATTCTCTAAGACACTTCTGCCTATTTACATATATGAATATAAATAACTTAAAATTTTTGTATACATTTATAAATATGTCATTTTTTTTTTTTAATTTAGGAACACCATCTCAGGAAACTTGGCCAGGTGTTTCTTCAAATGAGGAGTTCAAGAACTACAACTTTCCAAAATATAAACCACAGCCTCTAATTAACCATGCACCCAGGTATTTTTTTTTTTTTTTAATTAAATGAAAAGGAGAAAACCCACATGATTTTTTTTCCCATGATTTTTTTTTTAAGCATTAGCCATAATAAAGATTCAGGGAAAAATACGTAATACAGTTCTTAAATATTTTAGGATTTAATTCAGTCAGTTTTCTTTCTTTCTATGTTAGATTAATTTTATAATTCAGTGGTCAGTAGTCACCAAAGTATATAAACAGAATTGAGCTATTAATAAAATGAATATAGAGTTGTCTGTATGAGCATTCTAGAGTTTATGTAGATAATATCTTTTCTCAGAAAAAAAAGGCATTGATTAGATGTTTCTGTTTTGTTTTCTACAGAGTTGTTTGTATATACTTTTTTTAAAAACCTAAGAAAGTATTATATAAATAAAATTTTGACTCTGACACAAGATGACCCATCAGCATTTTAGCCAGTGTTAATAACAATTCTTATTTGAGGATTATTCACTCTTTTTGATCCCTTAGCAAAATATAATATCCTAAGTGTCAGCTAGTCAGTTGAAGTTTCTTCTCAGACCTACCCTCATATCAGACCAAGACTCCCATTAAAACTTGAGGCAAAATATTTTTACCTGTGGAATTTATTACATTTCAATAAGTAACCTTAGAATAACTGACTTCTTTGACTACATTTTGCATCTTTCTTTTAAAAAGAATTACTATATAAAAAGTCACCAAGACACCATTCATGTTTTAATCCAAAGCCGTTCACATTGCTCACACCATAACATACTTGCTGCGCTTCCATTTGTTCTCAGGCTAGGAAAGGAACAGCAAAACCATTCAGACACCAAAAGTTGTTTGTTTGTTTTACTAAAAGTGTTTTTAAAGCATTTGTGTGAATCAATGTTCTTATCATTACGATAGCAACTAATATCATTCTAACTCAACTTAGGGATACTAATAATATGTGCCGGGCCTTTTAATATGTTTCTACCAAGTAGCATGAATCCTATTTTTATCATTTATATATTGCTTGCTGTTAGAATGTTCAGTGTAAAAGAGTGAAGCCCTTTGAAGCAGATTCTCCATGACTTTATGTCTGTGCTGAGGGAGCTCTAGAAATATCTAGAATGGCAATCTACATAGGATTAGAAGGGTCTAGCACATGTATAGGTCTCAGCATTGACAGGACCCACTGAGAGCCCTCAGGGGAAAATATTTCTTTATTCATAATTGTACTTTTGCCATGAAAGGCAGTGTAAGATAGAACCTATTATTTCCAATTAAGAGATTCTGCCATGAAAATAATCTCTAAGCCCACTACTCCCAATTATATATTAATTTCAGTTATGTACTTTTTTATTGACTATATCATTGGCTTCGTAGCCATTAATAATGAAGTTTTATGAAGTTACTGTGGCATATTGAAATTGAACTTAATAGCTTCTAGTACTCAATGCTGAGCAGACTGCACTGTGCAAATGTGTTGAATGGCTTGTCTCTGTGTATTACATTTTGGGGTCATGTGTCCACATTTTCACTTGTATAACAGGAAAATGATGCTCTTGTATACTTCCTTTAAGTGAAACACTGATAAATTGATGTAATATAAACTTTTCTTGTATTAGAGATTACTTTGTTTTGAAATAGAATAGTCTTTTTTTAAAAAATTCTATAATTATAATAATTTGTTCTTGAATATTAAAAATTTATGGCTTGTTCTTAAACAAATGATAACAAATCTTGTTAAGTCTAAAACAGATTTTTTTTTTTTTTTGAGGCAAAGTCTCACTATGTCACCCTTGGTAGAGTGCTGTGACATCACAGCTCACAGCAACCTCAAACTCTTCAGCTCAAGGGATTCTCTTGCCTCAGGCTCCCAAGTAGCGGGGACTACAGACACCTGCAACAATGCCTGACTTTTTATTTTTGTTGCAGTTGTCCTTGTTTGGCAGGCCCAGCCTGGATTTGAACCCGCCAGACCCGGTCTATGTGGCTGGTGCCCTAGCTGCTAAGCTACAAGCACCAAGCCGCTAAAACAGATTTGAGTCCATTTGAAGGCACCAAGAATGGCAATTTTAGGGTATTTAAATTTAGTAGATTCAATCACTTAGGAAATAATTTTATCTAAAAAAGTTTCTGTCAGCTAAAAGAATAAATTGTCACTTATTTCCATTGTTTCTAGGTTAGACTCTGAAGGAATTGAGTTGATAACAAAATTTCTTCAGGTAAGCCACATCTTATTTTGTCATTGTTAAATGAGTGGTTAAACCTCAGTTTCCTCCTCTGGGGAATGGAGTCAGTCAAACCACCCTCAAATATTATTTATTTGGTTTTTGAGACAGAGTCTCATTTGTTCACCCTTGGGAGAGTACCATGGCGTTACAGCTCACAGCAACCTTAGACTCTTGGGTTCAAGCGATTCTTTTGCCTTAGCCTCCCAAGTAGCTGGGACTACAGGCGCCCGCCACAGCGTCTGGCTATTTTTAGAGATGAGGTCTCGCTCTGGCACAGGCTGGTCTTGAACCTGTGAGCTCAGGTGATCTACCCGCCTCACTCACTAGGATTATAGGCATGAGCCACTGCACCCAGCCACAGTAATCAAGATTTTTTAAAGTAGCTCTAAGTGCTAATTTGCCTATATTCTACTTTTTGCATTAATTCAGGGAAAAGTTAATGAAGCAGTTCTTTGCTTTTTCATAGTACGAATCCAAAAAAAGGGTTTCAGCAGAAGAAGCCATGAAACATGTGTACTTCCGCAGTCTGGGACCCAGGATACATGCTTTGCCAGAAAGTAAGAGGAGTCCTGAAGCGTTTTCCCCTTCTTCATGTGTATTTATTGGGGGTTGGGACCGGGGGTGGATTGGAGGTTCAGAAAAATAGTAAATGTTGCAGTCTGAAATTGTAGTCTTTCCCATAATTAGATCAGAATTTTTTGAAGGGAAAGCTGTCTTATTTTCTTGTGTTTTAATTTATTTCTTACAACGCTGAGCACATTGCCACTACCCTACAAGAAGTCAATAGTACTTAGGCGTGGATCATTAATCTTACTGGAATTAAGGTGGAATGTGACATCTGATGACAGGTATTGTCCCTAGGCCCAATCTAGCTTTGATTCAGAGTTATTAAAAGTGAATTTCAAGAGAAGAATAATGAAGCACAACCAAAACATAAGACTATTTTGTGAAAGTACATTTCCTTCTTAAGATAACATTTCCTTCTTAAGATATAAAGATAATTTTCCTTGACACAGGTGAGTGTATTGTCAGAGTCACTAAATTAGCAGATTCCTCATGCCTGAAGTAACTCTTTGGATTTACTAATGATACTCTTTTTCAAATTACACCAGTATTTTACCTTAAAACAGAGAAAGGTAAGTGGGAAATCAGGAGAATATTTGGGAACTGAGCTGCCAAAGGCTTTTATTAATTTCCCATTCTCATTTACTATCCAGTATTGATTCACCTTTATGTAGCAGTCAGTGACAAAACTAATTGGAATCAAAAACCTTATGGCTTTTCCCTTAGAATTTACTAGATTTCTTTTTAATGAAAGAGTACTCTCTGACGGATTAGATTTGAGAGAGGTGAATTATAAGTTTTCTTAAGATGATATTTACATCTTATGTTAATAACAAATTTCAGCTTGAGGTAGGTATATGGTCGTACAACCTATTCCTTGTTTTTTTGCCAAAAATCTGGAAGATAGCTTGAGGGTCTGATACCTTCATGCGATCTAAAGGAGACAGAGAATAAGAACTTCATGAGATGTTTCGACTAGGTCTCCTGACCCCAGTAAGTCCTAGAAGAGACAGGGTATATTCTCTAGAGAAACACCTCCTTACAGAATAGGTTAACACAAGAGGTGGGCAAAGAAAGGTTCTGAGGGCCATTACTTCATTCAGTTTTCTCCTAAAAACATTGAGACAAAAAGGAAAATATTTCAGTAAGCCTATAACCTTAAAAAATGGTTTCATGTCAAACCAGTATACATTTTTTAAACCTTTGCCTGTAGGGGGGCTGTGTTTGTTTTAATAATGTTAAAACATCACCTGATACTCTTTGTCTATGCATTTTAGGTGTATCAATATTCAGTTTGAAAGAAATTCAGTTGCAAAAGGACCCGGGTTTTCGAAACTCTTCTTATCCAGAGACAGGTGTGTTTGTCATAAACCATTTCACATGTCGATCATGAATTTTTGCGTGGAACCAATATTTTGGTTGATAAGTTGCTCAGTAGAGTTATTGATGTAAAAACCAATGTACAGTGCATTCCACAACTGTGTTATGTTTAGCATTGCACGTACTCACTTTTCTGTATGATGTGGGCAGCTCAGTAAATCTTCAGAGAGAAATCTGACTCAGTCAAGTCAGGGATCCTGAAAGCTGCAGATGGCACAAAGACCTTGTACAAGTGACCTGGCTTGATCACTGCACACGCCATCCCTGGTACCTGAGGCAGAAGACACATCTGTGCTTCCCTAGTCACCAGGTTCATCACTTCGAAGCATAGAAGCTGTAGACTGACCCCATCAACAAAAGGGTCATTTAAGACAGTGCTGATTACTCTCACCGTGGAATATTAGCTTTTGCTGGTGGGAACATTAGCTTCCTAGAGTCACCAAATACTGTATGTGGGATAAAACTGAACCTTGAACTGCCTCACAAAATGACTTTATATTTTAGGACATGGGAAGAACAGAAGACAGAGCATGCTCTTTTAAGTCTGATAACATGGTTTCAAGCCCAGCCCACAGCCTTTCTTATCAATCAAGGACTCAGATCTGAAGGCAGTTATTTGTTTTGGTGGACTTGGAATCTCTGTTTGTCTACACTGTCCTCTTCACAGTGGAGTCTTTTTATTTCAGACCTACAGATTGTGTTTTATATTTGTTGTCACAGTGTGACAATTTTTTTGTACAGTCAGTTTTAAGGTCTTCTCTGCCATTAGAGCCAGTAGGTTACAGCTGTTGATGTAACTGTAGCTGCAATTTTTGTGCAGGACTGAGAAACACAGTGCATTATTTATTGCGGAATCATTGCTGCTAAATAACTACTGTTTGTTTATTTAACACAACAATTGAATGCCTGAAGAAGTTGCAGTGGCTTTATTATATGTGAATACATCTGTTTCTCCTCACAGAATTGTTTTACTGCTGCATTTTTTGTTTGTTGGTTTTTAAAATTAAACTGCAGTGTTTCCTGGAATGTAAATTTAGCTTTGCTTAACAGTTAAATAAGTGAGCGAGCCATCTTGAACACTCTCTAAGTTTATGCTATATAATTTCTGACTGAACATTGGCAAATAAAGTAGCTAAGTGACTTAAGAAGCACATTTTGTTTAGGAAAGCATGTGATGCAGAAGTTGATTCAAGCAAGTGAATACCTAACATTCTTGGGATCTCACATTAGACACCAATAAATTAAATCATCGAAATTATTTATTTTTACTTATTCCTCATTTTAGAAATGTCTATTGTGTTAATATATATTTTTATACTAATATACTTACTTATTTTATATTAATTTAGTTAAAACTTAACCATACAAGTCCATTCAAACATGAAAGGTCATGAATTCGTTTGTTTTAAATATATTTCTTTTATTAGAAAGGATGATACTTCACTGGGGAACAATTTCTTTTATTTGGGAGCCGTGTATGTTTCCATAGCATTCACTTGGAATCAGCTGAAAGCTATAATACGTCTTTTCAGTGAACCATGACAAATTACAAATAAGAGAAATGAGAACTTAGAGGATAGCTTTAAAAGCATTGTGGGTATTACCTGTTTACCAGAGATACTAAATATTCCAGTTTTAATTATGCATCTCTTTGAACATCATAAATACACTTTGGTATTGGTGTTTTAAGCATTTGTGTTCACTTTTAAGGACTATTTGTTTAGTGCATCTTACAAACTATAAAACTTAATTGGTATATTTTGAAATGTCATGTAAATTTTTGCCTAATATATCATGAAAATAGTCATAACTTAATTTTTTTTCCTGAAATTCACTGTAAAACATTCAGGGGTCCTACCATTTCTGTTCAGGAAATCTTGTAGTTTATTGTTATTTAACAGTATTAAGTGAATTTTTGTATATTTCATTTTAACTTTATTTGTGAATAGTGATTGTGGCATGTTTGGGGGTGTTATTTTAATATTTCATGATACTGAAATTTTAATTTTTTAAAAACCTTTTCTGGAAGAAACAGATTCATGTGTAATAGTGAATATTGGACCACTACTGCTTTTCACGTTTGTAAATTGGTTTTATGTTAAACTCGTGTAGCCTAACAAACTGCTGTTATTTCTGACTGACAGACATGTATTAATACTGTACTTTGAAGGTATAAATATTATGTGGAAATTCCTCCATTTTGTTTTGAAATTTATAATAACAAAATCTCCATGTTGTTAAAATGTGGTTTTGTTGAGTCACAGTTCTTTCTTGGGGAAGAAGGCTGTGCAGAGTGGGATCACTTTCTTCTATGGGTCATTTTTAAGATAATGCAGTTTCACTGTGCCAAAAGCAGTAACTGCTTTATATTTGTGTCAACCATTATTTAGTAATCTCTGTTGTAATTTTATAGGATAGTAAGGACTCTCAATTGTAAAGTATCAAATTTGTCAATTCATAGGATATGTATTTGTCACAAATTTTTCATATAGTTATTCATAATTTAGAGGGTTGGCATTTACAAATTTTATCCATAGAATTTTCTTGTTAGGAAGTCCTGGGGGGAGAGGGATTCATTTTATTGAGGAATTTGGCAAGCAAACAGGTGTTTTTTGTTTTTGATACTTGAGCATCATTTAGATCCTGAAAACTTTGCAGTGAAGAGAATTGAAACTCAGAAATTTTGAACCTTGAACGCTTAGAATTCCTCTTAAACTGATAAGGTTCTTAAAGGTAAGAGAAGATGGCCTTTTTTGTTTTCTTTCCAACTGGTGCTGTTAACACACTTTGTGGGTGGGCCATTCTAAGTGCGTGGATTCTGTTGGGTGTGTTATCAGCTGTGGTGCGAAAGACTCCTTGTTAATGCATCATAGTCTGCTATCTTTTGGACTCAGGACAAATGGTGTAGATTGTTTTTCTCTTCATGTTTTTTCCTTATTAAGATACCATTTTAACTGTTTCTAAGTGCATAATTCAGTGACACTAATTACATTCACAAAAGTGTATAACAATTACACCACTATTTCCAAAATTTTATAACACTCTAATCAGAAAATCTGAATACATTAAGAAATAATTCCCCATTTTCTCCTCCCCCAGCCCCAGTTGACCTCAGTCTACTCTCTCTATGAATTTGTCTATTCTAGATATTTCATACAAATAGAATCATGCACTATTGGCCCTTTTGTGTCTGGCTTATTTCATTCAGCACAATGTTTCAGCACCGTTCTTCCATGTTTATCATATATAAGAACTTCATCTCTTTTCATGATTAATATTTGATTATAAATATATACATTTTGTTTATACATTCATCCGTTGATGGACACTGGGGATTCTTCACCTTTTAGCTTTTGTGAGCAATGCTTCTATGAACATTAGTGTACAAGCAACTGTTTCTCTCCATTTTCACTTCTTTGGGTATGTGTAACACACTTTAATTTTTTTTTTTAATTGGCAAGTATGAATCTTCCAACTTTGGCTATTCAGGATATCTTGAAGTTCCATTTGAATTTTAGAATAAGATTGTCTATTTCTGAAAAACAAACAAACAATTCTTCCCCTGGGGATTGCACCGAATTTCAATCTGTGGCTCACTTTGGGTAATATTGTCGTCTGCAGTTTTCCAGTCTGTGAACATGAGATGTCTTTCCATTTATTTAGGTCCTCTTTAATGACCTAAATTTTGTAGATTTAGCAACATTTTGTAGATTTCAGTGTATAAATCTTCTGCCTTCTAGACTAAAATTATTTCTAAGAATTTTAGTCTTTTTTGATGTTATTGTTGGCAGAATTATTTTCCTAATTTCCTTTTGGGAGTTTTTTCATTGCTAGTGTGTAAAAATATAAGTGATTTTTGTGTGTTGAATTTATATCCTACAACTATACTAAATTTGTTTATTAGTTTTAACAGGCTTTTTGTGGATGCTTTAGGATTTTCTGCATGTAAAATCACGTCTTCTACAAAGAGAGAGTTTTACTTCTTCCTTCCTAGTTTGGATGCCTTATATATCTTTTTTTTGCCTAATTGCTCCATCTAGGACTTCTAGTACTCTGGTGAATAGAAGTGGTGAAAGAGGGTATCCTTTCTTGCCTCATTTCTGATCCTACAGGAAAAGCTTTTAGTCTTTTCACCATTAAGTATGCTATTAGCTATGGTTTTCTATTATATATATGGGCTCTAACATATTAAGGCTTCCCTTCTTTTCCTTTTTATTCAAGGTTTTTTTTTTTTTCATGAGGGAATATTGGTTTTTTTCAAATACTTTTTCTCCATAAATTTAGATAATCATGTTTTTAAATTTTATTAATATGTATTAAGTTGATTAATGACTCTTTAAATTTTATTAATGTATATAAAGTTGTTAAATGACTCTTCCTGGGATAAATCCCATTTGGTTGTGACATATAATTATTTTAATGATGCTGCTTAATTCTGTTTGTTACTATTTTGTTGATGGTTTTTACCTGTATTCATAAGGGATTTGGCCTATAATTTTCTTTTCTTGTAGTGCCTTTGTCTGGCTTTGGTATCAGGGTAATAATTCTGGCCTGAAAGAATGAATTAGAAAGTGTTCCTTTCTCTTTAATTTTCTTGAATACTTTGAGGAGTGGTGTTAATTCTTCTTTATGTGTTTGATAGAATTCACCAATAAATTCATCTGATCCTGAGCTTTTCTTTGTTGGGAGGTTTTAATTATTGATATAATCTTGCTAGTCACAGTTGTATTAGAATTTTTATTTCTTCCCACTTATTTATTTATTGTTGGGGATTCATTGAGGGTACAAGAAACCATGTTACACTGGTTGCATTTGTTAGGTAAAGTCCCTCTTACAATCGTGTTTTGCCCCCAAAAGGTGTAGCACACACCAAGACCCCAAGACCCCACCCCCCTCACTCCTTCCCTCTCTCTGCTCTTCCTTCCCCACCCCTCCCTCATTCTTTCTCTCTCTGCTCTCCCCTTCCGTCACCCCTACTGTGTGAATAATTGTCATTAATTGTCCTCACATCAAACTTGAGTACATGAGATTCATGCTTCTCCATTCTTGAGATGCTTTACTAAGAATAATGTGTTCCACTTCCATCCAGGTTAATACAAAGGCTGTAAAGTCTCCATTTTTTTTAATGGCTGAATAATATTCCATAGTGTACATATACCACAGCTTGTTAATCCATTCCTGGATTGGCGGGCATTTAGGTTGTTTACACATTTTGGCGATCGTAAATTGAGCTGCAATAAACAGTCTAGTGCAAGTGTCCTTATGACAAAAGGATTTTTTTTCTTCTGGGTGGATGCCTAGTAATGGGATTGCTGGATCAAATGGGAGGTCTAGCTTGAGTTCTTTGAGAGTTCTCCATACTTCCTTCCAAAAAGGTTGTATCAGTTTGCAGTCCCACCAGCAGTGTAAAAGTGTTCCCTTCTCTCCACATCCACACCAGCATCTGCAGTTTTGAGATTCTGTGATGTGGACCATTCTCGCTGGAGTTAGATGGTATCTCAGGGTGGTTTTGATTTGCATTTCTCTAATAATTAGGGATAATGAGCATTTTGTCATATGTTTGTTAGCCATTCGTCTGTCTTCTTTAGAGAAGGTTCTACTCATATCTCTTGCCCATTGATATATGGGATTGTTGGCTTTCTTCATGTGGATTAATTTGAGTTCTCTATAGATCCTGGATATCAAACCTTTGTCTGATTCAAAATACGCAAATATCCTTTCCCATTGGGTAGGATGTCTTATTTGCTTTAGTTGTTGTCTCCTTAGCTATACAGAAGCTTCTAAGTTTAATTAAGTCCCATTTGTTTATTTTTGTTGTTGTCGCAATTGCCAAGGTGGTCTTCTTCATGAAGTCTTTCCCCAGGCCGATATCTTCCAGTGTTTTTCCTATGCTTTCTTTCAGGATTGTTAATTGTGTCATGCCTTAAATTTAAGTCCTTTATCCAACTTAAATCAATTTTTGTGAGTGGAGAAAGGTGAGGGTCCAGTTTCAGTCTTTAACATGTGGATATCCAGTTTTCCCAACACCATTTATTGAATAGGGAGTCTTTCCCCCAAGTTATGTTCTTGATTGGTTTATCGAAGATTAGGTGGTTGTAAGTTGTTGGTTTCATTTCCTGGGTTTCTATACGATTCCAAATGTCTGTGTCTCTATTTTTGTGCCAGTACCATGCCGTCTTGACCACTATGGCTTTGTAGTACAGCCTAAAGTCTAGAATGGTGATACCCCCAGCTTTGTTTTTATTACTAAGAACTGTCTTAGCTACACGGGGTTTTTTTCTGGTTCCATATAAAATGCAGAATCATTTTTTCCAACTCTTGAAAGTACGATGTTGGTACCTTAATAGGGATGGCATTAAATAGGTAGATTGCTTTGGGAAGTATTGACATTTTAACAATGTTGATTCTTCCCAGCCATGAGCATGGTATGTTCTTCCATTTGTTAAGATCTCTGCTGTTTCCTTTCTTAGGATTTCATAATTTTCTTTATAGAGGTCCTTCACCTCCTTTGTTAGGTATATACCTAAGTATTTCATTTTCTTTGAAGCTATGGTGAAGGGAGTTGTGTCCTTAATTAGCCTCTCATCTTG
>CAUYON010034983.1:0-19423 GCA_963573935.1 Arctocebus calabarensis
TCTCTCCACCCATACTCCCCCCCTCCCCTCCCTTTACCCTTTCCCTGTATTCCTATGCTGGCAAAAACTTTTAAAAGCAAGTAAAACCAAACTAAAGGCCACCTGGACATTTGTGCCTGTTTTTTAATTTGGGGGTTTTTATTGAACTTAAGGATATTTCTAAGTCCAATCCTATATCTTCTCTTTAAAACATATTTTTAGAATCCATTGATATGCTTCACTTTTAGCATTCAGATTCATTAACCTTTGTATGAATATACCTACTAAGATATAAAGGAGCAAATTATATATCTGTGCCAGAAGTAGTGCAGTTAGTCTGGGATTAAATGTTTTCTAAATTTTCTTGTGAGCCAAAGGAAAGAAAATATACCATTAGCTGACAGGGTATGGCCTTATGAACTGTCCGTTATAATACTAATTATTACAAATTGTGCCTGCTTTGTAACCTTCAAATATGTGTGTTTTGATCCCCCTTACTACCACTTTTATGAAATATTGGAATAAATTTGTATTTTTTTGTTCTCAGGGTCGCTGGTCATCCTCTGGCACAGAATGAACGTTGTCTCCACATGTTTTTACAGGATGAAATAATAGATAAAAGCTATACTCCATCTAAAATAAGACATGCCTGAAATTTGGCAAGAAGGGGCAAATTGTGACTATTAATGATGCATCTGCACCAGTGAAGAAGTTTTAACTAACTTTTAGCATGCTGCACAGAAACTGGTATACCATGCCTTCAGTATACTAACACTCATATGCTCTGTTTTTGTTTTGGCAGTTGACAAGAAGTTAATTTGCTTTAGTGAGAACCTCTTCTTCCAGCCTTTATATATAAATAGCTCTTTCTTGCTGTTTTAATGTGGTGCACATGATACCCTTGCAAACTTGTTATTCCAATGTAATCTGCAGTGTTCTAACTAAAGTTACTGACTTGGTCTTATTTGCACAGTTTTTGTGTCATGTTTGCTTCTTGAATCTGATTAAATAGAATATTTCTCTTTCTCCCTTTTAATATGAGATGTCACGTAACCTAATTTATGTGTAGGAGCACTACACCACTGGTTTCCAATACTGCACACATAAGATAAACACACCAGGGTACAAAAGGTGTCTTCCTTCACGCTTGTGATACCCTTCTCATGGAAGATTAAAGAGAGATCTTTATATTCTGTATAAAAACAAAATCAAATTTATATACTAAAACCATTTGTCTAAAAATTTAAGTTGTTTTCAAATAAAAATTAAAATGCATTTCTGATATGCATTGATTGTATTGCCTATGGCTTTTCTTTTCTCCCTATGGCTTGACAACTTACTTCTTGAGAGGGATTATTTACTAACATATACTTCTCATTCCTATAATTCCAGTGCACTCTAAACAGGGGTCATATCAAATATGCTTCAACCCTTTAAATGGGGTATCTTTTTCCTTTTACTTATTTATTTGTTGAGACAGAGTTGCACTCTGGGTAGAGCAACCTCCAACTCTTGGGTGCAAGTGATCCTCCTGCCTCAGTCTCCGGAGTAGCTGGAATTATAGGCAACCACTACAACACCTAGCTATTTTTATTTTATTTTTATTATTTATTTATTTATTTGTAGAGACAGAGTCTCACTCTATTGCCCTTGGTAGAGTGCTGTGGTGTCACACAGCTCACAGCAACCTCCAACTCCTGGGCTTAGGCGATTCTCTTGCCTCAGCCTCCTGAGTAGCTGGTACTACAGGCGCCCGCAACAACACCCAGCCATTTTTTTGTTTTGCAGTTCGGCCGAGGCCGGGTTTGAACCCACAACCTCCGGTATATGGGGCCAGCACCCTACTCACTGAGCCACAGGTGCCGCCCCACTTGGCTATTTTTAGAGACCGGGTTCGCTTTTGCTCAGGATGGTCTCAAACTCGTGAGTTCAAGCAATCCACCTATCTCGGCTTCCCAGAGTGCTAGTTTTACAGGCATAAGCTACCACACCCAGCCCCATATTTTTCTTTTTAAATGACAAAAAAAAAGTTACATACTTTAAAAAAAATCATTCATTTTTCATTGAAGTTTCATTGAATCATTATGAAGGACTTTGTATATTTGAAAAATACTTTATAATCTCAAGTCATCCTTTGAAAGGCCTTTTAAGATAAGTCAATACAATGCCTCCTCTCTTTTAAATGTTTTTTCTTCCTAAGACAGAATGCCATGGCATCAGCCTAGTTCCCAGAAACCTCAAACTTCTGGGTTTAGCAGTCCTCCTGCCTCAGCCTTCCAGCACAGTGCCCAACTGATTGCTTTTTGTTTTTGTTTTTCTGTTTGCTCAGGCTACTATTGAACTCCTAAGCTCAAGCAATCCACCTACTTTGGCCTCCAGGTGTGCTAGGATTACGGGTGTGAGCCAAGCCACAGTATCCAGCTGAGGTTATTTTAATTATATGTCTGGGCACAGAAGGGAAGATTTGGTTTTATTTTTTAGTTTTGATATTAAGTTTGGGTGCCAGTACCTCTTTGGATATAAAGACCTTGCTTATCAGAGGTATCTTATTTTCCTAAACATACCTGTACATTACTCCCTGAGTTTAGGAATTTTTTTTTTTTTAAGCCAGAAACAGGTTTGGGTGTTATAATGAGGAGGCCCTTTGGCTTTTTGGAATTTGGTCAGATTTTTTTCTTACCTGGCTACGTAAGTCATTACAAAACAGAGTGAGGAAATTGAGAAATAAAATTTACCATATCTTGAGCTATTACTTTTATAAATTTTGATTTAAAGAAGGTAAAGTGTGATTTATTCTAACCTTGCTAAGAAAATGAGATCTTGACTTAGTAGCCAGGGAAGTTAATTCAAAACACCTATGGATGTTTAAAGGTGCTGTGTAACACCTCATTGAAGATGCTTTTTACTATAGGGTAAGTGCTGTAAACAGAAATGATGCAGTAAACTCTACTAGCAACACCAAGCACTCTATGTGCACAGTGCTAACATGGGCAGGAAAGGTCGAACACCACCTTTTTTTCAAACTCAGTCCTATTAGGACACTGATAAAAAGATTTGTTAATAGTATAGCCAGACGGGTAGACATGGCAAATGTGGGGAGAAGAAGGGAAACAGGAGTTAAGATGGAGAGAAGGGAATGCCAGTCATGGTTTCAGCCCCTACATGTAAAGAGCTTGAAAGTTGGCACCCTTGTCCTTATAGCAAGAAAAAGCTAAAAAGACAGAATCAATGACTTTTCTTGGATCCATCAGATAATTGATGTTGCAGGGCAAACCACCACCCCAAAATCTGGAGAAAAAGGCTCTTCTAAGAGAGATACAGCCAAAATCTGCTTCCCTGGAGCAAAAGCTGCTGGAACCATAAGCTAGTTAGGAATACTTAGTGAAAATGTTGATGAATTGTTGGAGGCTGAGTGTGGACTAGTGGGAAAGAGAAACCCTTGGGAGCAGCTTTTACCTCCAAGAACTCCACCAGATTCTCAGAGTGACTATCTAGAAAGATCCCCTTGTAACTGGCATGGGAAGAGGGTCAATAATGATTGCAAAATAACACCCAGAACGTTCTTTATTACAAAGGCCTGTTCTCTAGGGTATAAGACTGCCAGAGCCTTATTCCAGTTTGGAGAAGGGCATTCTTCCCACTCCAACTCGACTCTAGCCTTCCTGTCTCACCTAAGGAAAAAAAAAGTAGTAAACAGGGATCAGGACTCTAAGGAACCAGATTGGAAATGTCACAGCCAGAGAAGGGAATAGAGGTCAGTAGGGGAAAGCTCTGCCACTGAGGAAATACTTGTGAAGATCACAGGCTATGAAAACTCTTAATCTGGAGCTTGTAGAATAGTGATTTTCAACAGTGTGCTGAAGTACACGGATATGCCATGAAAGGATTTTATTGTGCTTCAAAAATTTTTAAAGATCATTAAATTATTTTTGAAAGAAGTTCAAAGCACAGTAAGTATTTTTTTCTTTTTTACTCTTCTTGATCAACATAAGTTTTTTTTTTTTTTTGAGACAGAGCCTTAAGCTATCACCCTGTATACAGTGCTGTGACATCACAGCTCACAGCAACCTCCAATTCCTAGGCTCAAGCGAGTCTCTTGCCTCCCACCTCCCAAGTAGCTGGGACTACAGGCGCCCGCCACAACGCCCGGCCATTTTTTGTTTGCAGCCGTCATTGTTGTTTGGCGGGCCCGGGCTGGATTCGAACCCACCAGCTCAGGTGTACATGGCTGGCACCTTAGCCCGTTGAGCCACAGGCACCAAGCCCATCAACATAATTTTTAAGTGTGCCCTGGAAGCTTAACTATAGGTTCAGGCGTGCCATGAGATAAAGAAAAAGGTGAAAAACTGCTGTAGAATGTCCCTCTCTTGGCACTTTACCACTACACCAGTGGGGCTCCAGTGTAATCACAGTGGATGACAGATGAAAGGTCCTCTCTAGGCCAGGCTTGGTGGCTCACGCCTGCAATCCTAGCACTCCGGGAGGCCAAGGTGGGTGGATTGCCTGAGCTCAAGAGTTTGAAACGAGCCTGAGAAAAAGCGAGACCCCCGTCTCTACTAAAAATTAAAAAACGAGCCATGCGTTGTGGTGGGTGCCTGTAGTCCCAGCTACTTGGGAGACTGAGGCAAGAGGATCTCTTGAACCCTAGTGACTGAGGTTTCTGTGAACTATGATGCCAAGCACTCTACCCAGTGCAACAGAATGAGACTTGATCTCAAAAAAAAAAAAAAAAAGAAAGAAGAAAGGTCATCTCTCAGGAAGAAAATTTGGGAAACCCTAAATGGACTGGCAGAAACAAAGACAGTAGAGGACGGTGAAGCCCCTGGCACTGTAACTATAGTAACATTAGACACAGTCCAGATTCCTAGCCAGATTACCATAAAATTTCATACACAAGGCCAATTTGGCTTCTAATTACAAGGAATGCCAGGGAACAAGGAAAAGCAGTCTAAAGAGAGAAACAGATACAACGCAGATGTTGGAATTATTAAGCAGAATTAAGGTAACTATGAAGAATAGGTTAAAGGTTCTAATGGAAAAAGTATACACAAGTATAGATGGGTAATACATAGATGAAAACTCAGAATCAAGAGGAAATGCTAAAAATCACTTTTAATAGAAATGAAGAATGCCTTCAATGGACTACTAAGTAGACTTGACATAGTTTAGGGAAGAAACAGTGAGTTTGAAGATAGGTCAACAGAAACTTTCCAAACCAAAATGCAAAAAGAAAGAATAGAAAAAAGAGAACTGCCAAAAACTGGGATTATTTCAAAAGGTATTAGATAAAATGGGCTATGATGGCTCACACCTGTAATCCTAGCACTTTGAAAGGCCAAGGCAGGAGGAGCTCTTGAGCTCCAGAGACACCAGCCTGAGATTGAGTAGAGCCATCTTTACTAAAAATAGAAAAATAAGCCAGGTGTTTTGATGGGTGCTTGTAGTCCCAGCTACCCAGGAGGCTGAAGCAGGAGGATCATTTGAATCCAGTGGTTTGTGGTTGCTGTGAGCTAGGCTGAAGCAATGGCACTCTAGCCGGGAAACAGACTGAGACTGTCTCAAAGGAAAGAAAGAAAAGGTAATGCCTACAGAAGAATAAAAAACAGCAAACTACGTATACACAGTTGACCCTTGAACAATGCTGAAATTGGGTATTTAAACGGTTGAAAATCCTGGTATAGGCTCAGAGCCTGTAGCACAGTTATTACAGCACCAGCCACATACACTGAGGGTGGCAGGTTCGAACCCAGCCTGGGCCAGCTAAACAACTGCAACAACAAAAAAATAGCTGGGTGTTGTGGCGGACGCCTGTAGTCCCAGCTACCTGGGAGGCTGAGGCAGGAGACTCGCTTGAACCCAAGAGTTGGAGGTTGTGAGCTGTGACACCATGGCTCTCTACTGAGGGTGACAAAGTGACTCTGTCTTAAAAAAAAATCCTTGTATAAATTTTGACTCCCTGAAAATTTAATAACCTTATGTAGACTGGAAGCCCTACCAATAACAGTTCATTGGCCCATATTTTGTATGTTGTATGTATTAAAAACATAGCAGAAGATATTATTTTCTGTTAGGTGGAAATGGATCATCATATAGGTCTTCAACATTGTCGTCTCTGTCACCGTGAGGAGGCTGAGGAGGAGGAAGGTGTGGCAGAGGCCCAAGATGGAGGAGGTGAGCGGAGGTGGGAGGGGAGGCAGGTGAGGCAGGCATACTCAGCATAACTTTCTTTTTTTTTAAGTCCACATATGAGTGGACTTGCATAGTTCATATCTGTGTCGCTCAAGACCAACTGTGTTTATGTTTCAATTAATAATTGCTGAGACCTTTCCAAAATTAATGACGCCAAAGCACAGATCCAGGAAGCTGAGAGAACAGCAAGCATAATAAATTTAAAAAGTGTTTTAAACTGCCCACACACATCATATTCAAACACAGAAAATCAAAGACCAAAAGAAAGATCTTGAAAGGACAGAAAAGAAAGTAAAGGACTGCTGGCTCAACAGTTTTCACAAGCGCCTTTTAGCAGTAGTCTTGAGAACACAGGTGATAATATATATTTTTTGTTTTTGTTTTGTTTTTTTTAGAGACAGTCTCACTTTATTGCCCTTGGTAGAGTGCCCTGGCGTCACAGCTCACAGCAACCTCCAGCTCCTGGGCTTAGGTGATTCTCTTGCCTCAGCCTCCTGAGTAGCTGGGACTGCAGGTACCACCACAACGCCCAGATATTTATTTGTTGCAGTTTTGCCAGGGTTGGTGTGAACCAGCCACCCTCGGTATATGGGGCCAGAGCCCGACCCACTGTGTAACACTGGAGTTCTTGGATTCTAATTCAAAAGAAAAAAATTGTACATTTACATTTCATATTCTCTAAGTGGAATGTAGCATTTCTTTCATTCGTGAATGTAGAGCAAACCAGAATGGTAATACAAACCTGAACAAGAGCAAAACCCCATCTCTACAAAAAATAGAAGAAAAGTCAGCTGGGCACAGTGCCAGGTGCCTGGTTTGTGTGAGAGGAAGTGGGAGAGGGACAGAGAGTGGAAAACAATGAGCACTTAGCTTTTCACTCTACTCCCTTTACATGTGTTATCTCATTTAATTGTCAAACCAACCCTATTGGATGAGTATTATCTTCATTTTACCAGAAGAAGAAATGGGACAGAGTTTAATTTGTCCAAGGTCACATAGGCAGTAAACAGTGCAACTCTCTAATACCTGCACCTGTGTGATGGCTGCTGCCACCAGTATGACTCGCACCTCCTGAGCAGCCTGGCCAGGGTGCAGCCAGGACACCGGCCCTGACAGCTGGTGCCTGCAGACTCCTGGACCTCACTGCCCCCAGTACTGCACAGTTGCCTTGGCGCCAGTGTTATCAAAGAGGCCAACACGAGCCTTATTGCCTTGACCTAAAGAAAAACTGAACATTTAAGAGAATTTGGTTATAAACCTGCCATGGCCATCCCTGCTTGGCAGATGGAAACACTATCGCTTTGTCATTACTCAGCTTTTTCAGTGCATTTCCTCTCCTTTCTAGCTAGATTAGACTTTAATCCAGTTGTTTTCATGTTCACTAAATCCAAACCATGTTTAACCGGTTTATTCATTGGAGTGTCTCTAAGGTGAAGAAAGTTTCATCTTTTCAACTACACTGGGGATTTGCTGTCTTTTTTTCTGCAAAGGGATTTTCCTGGATCTGTAATCTGAACACTTTGACCTGTGAGGGTTTTCTCCCCAACTATGAGCAAATTGGTGAGGCTTGATCTTTTGTGTGCTGTGGAGCAGAGACAATGGCCTTCTGTGAAGGACTTGAGGACAGTAGTAATTGATGTCAGGAATGTTAATCATTCCCCTGTCGCTTCTTCTCCAGGGCCTTGTTCTTTGCCTCTGCAGCAACTGCCCACTTGCCTCTGCTGCCTCCTTGAAAATAAACCCACCATTTCGGGACAGCATTCTAGAGAGATTTCGCAGAAGAACATTTTGAGAGTTGATAGTCTAACTTACTACATTGACTGCCACACTAGAAAAAAAATTTTTTTTTGTTTTTTGAGACAGAGTCCTCAGTAGAGCGCTGCAGTGTCACAGCTCACAGCAACTGCCAACTCCTGGGCTTAAGTGATTCTCTTGCCCCACCTCCTAAGTAGCTGGGACTACAGGTGCCTGCCACAACGCCTGGCCATTTTTTTAGTTGTAGTTGTCATTGTTTGGCAGGCCTGGGCTGGATTCGAACCTGCCAGCCTTGGTGTATGTAGCTGGAGCTGAGCCGGAGCCACAGTATTTTATTAGGTCAAGACAGGTTAAGAGACATATGAGTTATATAGGCTTCACAAGGCCCTGGAATCAAAACTAGCACAAGTTTAATACAACTCACATGGCAGTTCATGTGTTAAACTATGTGAGTGCCAGTTCACTCACAGACAACAGTCTGAGTTCTTGAAATGACTGATCCTCACCCACATTGGTAGGAAGATAAATTGGTACAATTTGTTATGTTCCATGGGAGGCGATGTGGCTACAACTATCAAACCCAAACTCCATATATTTTATATTTTGGGATCTATATTTAGGACTCTACGTTTAGGAATTTATCTCACTTCATATTTTGAAAAATGATATTTACAGGATATAGGCAATATAAAGTAGTAATTGAATATTATCTCTGAAAGATTCTAAAAGAAACAGGTAACTTTGGTTGCCTAGTTGGGGAGATGGGTGGTCCAAGAGCCAAACTGAAAGGAAAACATTTCACTTTATTCTCTTTAAAAACCAAACAAGCAAGATTAAAAAGTCTTTTGACTCCAGGCCGGGTACAGTGGCTCACACCTGTAATCCTAGCATTTTTGAGGCCAAAGCAGGTGGATTGCTTGAGCTTAAGAGTTCGAGACCAGCCTGAGCAAAAGTGAGACCCCTGTCTCTATTAAAACTAGAAAAACTGAGGCAAGAGGATCGCTTGAGCCTAAGTTTGAGGTTGCTGTGTGCTATGACACCACGGCACTCCACCTAGGGTGACAGCTTGAGACTCTATCTCAAAAAAGTCTTTTGACTTCAGGGAAATTTTAGATTTTCTGTAACGTTGGAAAGATAAGAATTCCCATGTATCTCTTCATGCTTCAAGCATATACGACCATGAAATATTTTTCAAAACGAAGAAACTTGCTTTGCTTCATTATTATTGACTTTTACTAGTTTTTCTGGGAATATCCTTTTTCTGTTCCATAATCCAATCTAAGAAATCAAATTACATTTGGTCCCCACACTTCTTTAGTCTCCAATGGTCTGTGACACATATACCCTTTCGAATTTTATATTATGTGGCTATTAACTATTCAAAAACAAGTAAAATATTTGAAAGAAATAGACATGTAGAGTCACAGGATGTTAGAACTCTAAGGACTTTTGGAAGGAATCCAACGCAAGCCTCTCATTTTTCAGACGTGGAAGGGACTTGTCCAAGGACCTCCCCTAACAGCAGACCGAGAGCCAAGGGAGGGGCCAAGGGTGGTTGAAAGAATACAGGCTTTCAAGTCACCAGACTTGGGTTCAAATACCAGCTGTGTGTCCTTAGGCCAGTCGGTGCTATTTTCTTTCTTTTTTTACTGACTTCTTTTGCTCAACAAAATGTTTTAAGATTCATCCATGTTGTTACATATATCAGTAATTTGCTTAAAAGACTAAACAATTTTTTTTTTTTTTGAGACAGAGTCTCACTTTGTCACCCTTGGTGGAGTGCTGTGGCATTACAGCAACCTCAAATTCTTGGGCTTAAGCGATTCTGTTGCCTCAGCCTCCCAAGTAGCTGGGACTACAGGTGCCCGCCACAACGCCCAGCTATTTTTGTTGTAGTTGTCGTTGTTTGGCAGGCCTGGACTGGGTTTGAACCTGCCAGCTCCAGTGTATGTGGCTGGCACCCTAGCCATCGAACTACAGGCTCTTGCTAAGCCTACACCAAACAATTTCTAAAAACTTTTTGAAGAAGTGCTTATGATTTCTAAGAATTTATTGAGAAAAGGCAGTCAGTTTTTCCTTCCTTGATCTGTACTTATGCAGAAATGCAACTCCACTGATCAGACACTCTTCCCTTCCCATGAACACTCCAGCATGTTTCAAAGCCAAAGGGAAACTTCCTGGGCAGTTTCCTGGGCACTCTACCCAGGTGCTGCTGCTGGGGAGAGTCTCAGTGCTGAGCAAAGGGGAAAAGCACCAAGAGAGGAAAGCTTCTATGTAAACACTGATGGAGTCCAATATTAAGAAGCAGGAGGTTGATCTTTTTTTTTGAGACAGAGTCTCACTCTGTTACAGAGTGCTGTGATGTCATAGTTCACAGCAATCTCAAACTTCTGGGTTCAAGAGATTCTCTTGCCTCAGCCTCTTGAGTAGCTGCAATTACAGGCACTCACCACAATGCCTGGCTAGTTTTTCTCTTTTTAGCATAGATGGGGTCTCAAACTCCTGAGCTCAAGGGATCCTCCTGCCTTGATCTCCCGGAGTGCTAAGATTACAAACTTGAACCACTGTGCCTCTTGATCAATTAATGTATGAATGATTGATTAATTAGTCAATCATCATTATTAATATTGATTAATGAATCACACTTCCTTCCTTCATCGACCCCTCTCCTCAGCTTTCAGGCTCTTGTTTTTCCTGTGGGTATTAGTGAGACACCATGGATAGGTAGATTTTCCCTGAACTTGCATAGGGATTACCAAGAAGGCAGGAAACCTAATAAATTTTCAGATTTTGTGTGTCTCCACAGAATGGGGAACCTGTGGCTTGGGGGCCACATGTGGCCTTATGTACCCTTGAGTGTGGCCTTTTGACTGAGTCCAAATTTTATAGAACAAATGCTTTTAGTAAAGGGATTTATTTATAATGAGAACGGGGCAACATACCACATGATTTTGGGGGAGAAACAGATGAAAAGATCATTTACCCATAGTGCCACCATTTTTTTTCCTATGTTGAAAATGCAGAGTTTTAGCTACTCAGGAGGCTGAAGCAAGAGGATCACTTGAGCACTAGAGTTCAAGACCAGACCTCATCTCAAAAAAGAAAAAAAAGGCTCGGCACCTGTGGCTCAACAGGCTAAGGTGCCAGCCACTTACACCTGAACTGGCGGGTTTGAATCCAGCCCCGGCCCACCAAACAACAATGACGGCTGCAACCAAAAAATGGCCGAGCGTTGTGGCGGGTGCCTGTAGTCCCAGCTACTTGGGAGGTGGAGGCAAGAGACTCGCTTGAGGCCAGGAATTGGAGGTTGCTGTGAGCTGTGATGCCACAGCACTCTATCCAGGGTGACATCTTGAGGCTCTGTCTCAAAAAAAAAAACAACTCTCTACTTTAACCTGTCATTTCAGAGTTCATGACTTGCCTAGCAATTTAGAAGCTAATTTAAGGGGGCCCAGTTGAAACTCTCACTATAATTCAAATTACAGAGATATTCAATTTATCTATAATTCATCTGGTCTTCACAAAATCATACCTGCTGATTAGAGATAAAAACGGACCTTTCATCCTATCTTATGGAAACGATTTAAATAATCCCTAGGTATTGCACAATCTTCCAGAAAACTACTCCTTCCTCTTGCTTTTTTCCTTAAAAAGACATCCCTGGCTCGGCGCCTGTGGCTCAAGCGGCTAAGGAGCCAGCCACATACACATGACTTGATGGGTTCGAATCCAGCCCAGGCCTGTCAAGCACAACAATGACGGCTGCAACCAAAAAATGGCCGGGTGTTGTGGCGGGCACCTGTAGTCCCAGCTACTTGGGAGGCGGAGGCAGGAGACTCGCTTAGCCCAGGAGTTGGAGGTTGTTGTGAGCTGTGATGCCATGGCATTCTACCCAGGGTGACAGCTTGAGGCTCTGTCTCACAAAAAAAAAAAAAAAAAGAAGACATCTCTGAGGGTAGATGCAGTGGCTCATGCCTGTAATCCTAGCACTTCTGAAGGCTGAGGATTGCCTGAGGTCAGGGGTTCAAGACCATCCTGAACAAGGCAAGACTCCCATCTCTACAAAAATTAGAAAAATTGGTCAGGGATTGTGGTTGATGCCTGTAGTCCCAAGTCCTCAGGAGGCTGAGGCAGGATCACTTGAGCCCAGGAGTTTGTGGTTGCTATAAGCTAGGCTGACACAACACTCTTGCCAGGACAACAGAGTGAGGAAAAAAAAAAAAAAAGACAGCTGGCCATTGTGGCGAGCCTGTGTAGTTCCAGCTACTCAGGAGACTGAGGGAAGAGAATCGTCTAAACCCAAGAGATGGAGGTTGCTGTGAGCTGTGACGCCAGAGCACTCTACCAAGGGTGACAAAATGAGAGTCTATCTCTAAAAAAAAAAAAAAAATTAAATGACTTGCTTTTAGAAAAATATGTGTTCAACAGGAAAAAACTCCAAGTTGAGTACGTGGGAAAAAACCCAGCAAATCACCCACTATATGTTATACGTGGGCTTTTATATTTCTTGAATATCATTATAGAACCCTCTCCACACAGCCTCAATTTACAGGATGAACAGATGGATGGACAGATTCTTAAGACTGGGATCATAATCTGTGCTATTTTTTTTCTCTGTGTACAGCCAATGACTTTGTGTGCATGTGTTTAAAAAATAATTAATAGACTTCTGGGGGAGCAGTTTTAAGTTAATAGAAAAATTGAGCAGAAAGCACAGAGAATACCCATATATCCTCTCTCTCACACACACCCACATCCACACCTGTTTCCCTGTTATTAACATTTTGCATTATAATGTGATAACATTTGTTAGAAATGGTAAAGCAACATTCCTATGTAATTATTAAATAAAGTTCATAGTTCACATTAGGGTTCACGTTTGGTATTGCACATTCTGTGGGTCTGGACAAGTGCATCTTGACATGTATATACCATTGTGTCTTACAGAGGATTTTCCCACAGGATTGCTCTACCTATTCATTGCTCCCTCCTAACACTTGGCAACTGCTGATCTTTTTTTTTTTTTGAGACAGAGTCTCATTCTGTAACCCTAGGTAGAGTGCTGTGGCATCATAGCTCACAGCAACCTCAAACTCTTTGGCTCAAGCAATCCTCTTGCCTCTGCCTCCCAAGTGGCTGGAACTACAGGCACCCATCATGATGCCCTCTAGTTTTTCTATCTTTAAGAGAGACAGGGTCTCACTTGTGCTCAATCCACCTACCTTGCCCTCCCAAATCGCTCTGCTGGGATTACAGGTGTGAGCCACCAAATGTCACCCTTGGTAGAGTGCCATGGCGTCACAGCTCACAGCAACCTCAAACTCCTGGGCTCAAGGGATTCTCTTGCCTCAGCCTCCTAAGCAGCTGGGACCACAGGCGCCCGCCACAATGCCTGGCTATTTTTTTGTTGCAGTTGTTGTCATTGTTGGTTAGCTGGCCCAGGCCAGGTTTGAATCCGCCAACTTAGTTGTATGTGGTTGGTGCCATAACCACTGTCCTACAGGCATCGACCTAATCTTTCTTTTGTTTTTTTTGAGACAGAGCCTCAAGCTGTCACCCTGGATAGAGTGCTGTGGTATCACAGCTCACAGCAACCTCCAATTCCTGAGCTCAAGTGAGTCTCCTGCCTCTGCCTCCCAAGTAGCTGGGACTACAGGCACCCGCCACAATGCCTGGCCATTTTTTGGTTGCAACCGTCATTGTTGTTTGGAGGGCCCAGGTTGGATTCAAACCCGCCAGCTCAGGTGTACGTGGCTGGCGCCTTAGCCCGTTGAGCCACAGGGGCCGAGCCTGATCCAATCTTTTTAATGTCTCTATAGTTATGCCTTTTACAGAATGTTCTATAATGGGAATGATACAGTATGCAGGCTTGTCAGATTGGCTTCTTATACCTAACAGGGTGTAATTAATTAAAGTTCTGACAGTGTGTAATTAAAGTTCTTTCAAGTCTTTTCATGGCTAGATAGCTCATTTCTTTTTAGTACTGGATAATATTCCATTGTCAGGATGGACCACAGTTTATACATTCATTCAGCTACTGAAGGACATCTTGATTGTTTCCAAGTTTGGCAACTATGAATAAAGCTGCTATAAACATCCATATGCACATTTTTCATGTGGTCATACATTTTTAACTCATTTGGGTAGATACCAAGAGACTGGATCATATGGTAAGATTCTGTTTAGTTTTGTTAGAAACTTCTTGTCTTCCAAAACAAAATACCATAGCCTAGTTGGCTCAACCAATAGAAATTCATTTCTCACAACTCTGGAGGCTGGATTTCTGAGTCCAAGACAAGGCACTGGGAAGATAGGTTTCATTCTGAGGCTCTAACTGCTCTAGGTGTCTCTTCTTATAAAGACAGGGCCCTATTGGATCAGGGCCCCATCCTTATAACCTCATTTAACCTTAATTATCTCCACAAAGGCCTTTTCTCCAAATAGTCATATTAAGGGTTGGTTGGAGTTTCAACATATGAATTTTGAGGACAAATATTAAGTCCATAACAGTGCCTAACTGTCTTCCAAAGTGACTGTACCACTGTGCCTTCCTACCAGCAATGAATGAAATTTCCTGTTGTTTCAAGTGCTTCTCAGCCCCTGATTTTAGCCATTCTATTATAACAGGTGTGTAGTGGTATCTTGTTGTTTAATTCATTCCTTATTGATACCTGATGCTGAGCACCTTTTCATATGCTTATTTGCCATCTTGTATCTTCCAGAAGCAGTCAGATCTTTTATTCATGTTTAAATCAGGTTGTTTCCTTATTGTTTGTTTGAAAAGGTGGATTTGGGAAAATAGTTTCTTTCTTTCTTTTTTTTTAGAGACAGAGTCTCATTTTCTTGCCCTTGGTAGAGTGCTCTGGCTTCACTGCTCACAGCAACCTCTAGTTCCTGGGCTTAGGCAATTCTCGTCTCAGGCTCCTGAATAACTGGACTACAGGCACCCGCCACAACACCCGGCTATTTTTTTTGTTGCAGTTCGGCCAGGGCCAGGTTTGAACCCGCCACCTTCGGTATATGGGGGGCCAGCACCCTACTCACTGAGCCACAGGCACTGCCCTCTTTTTTTTTTTTTTTTTTGCAGCTTTTGGCCAGGGCCAGGTTTGAACTCACCACCTCCGGTATATGGGGCCAGTGCCCTACTCCTTTGAGCCACAGGCACTGCCCCCAAATAGTTTATTTTTTAATTTAAAAATTATTTTTTTAATTATTATTATTATTTTTTTTTTTTGCAGTTTTTGGCCGGGGCTGGGTTTGAACCCGCCACCTCCAGCATATGGGGCTGGTGCCCTACTCCTTTGAGCCATAGGTGCCTCCCTAAAAATTATTTTATTTTATTTTTTCTTTTGATACATAATATTTGTATATATTTATGGGGTATATGTGATATTTTATTACATGCATAGAATGTACAATGATTAGGTAACAGTATTTAGGATTTCCATGACCATGTACATTTCTATATGTTGAGAACATTTTGAGTCCTTCCCACTATTTACTTTTTACTTTTTTATTTTTCCTTTTTTGAGACAATGATCTTACTTATTGCCCACACTAGACTTGGGCTCCTGTCTCAGGAGGAATCCTCCTGTCTCAGCCTCCTGTGTAGCTGAGACTATAGGCACCTGCCACCAAGCCTGGCTAGCTATCAGATGTGTACTTTTTCCCCATTTTGCAGCTTGTCTTTTCATTATTTTGTTATTGTCTTTCATAAAGCATAAAATTTTTTTTTCTTTTTTGAGACAGAACCTCAAGCTGTCACCCTGGATAGAGTGCTGTGGCATCACAGCTCACAGCAACTTTGAATTCCTGGGCTGAAGCGAGTCTCCTGCCTCCGCCTCCCAAGTAGCTGGGACTACAGGCGTCCACCACAACGCCTGGCCACTTTTTGGTTGCAGCCGTCATTGTTGTTTGGCAGGCCGGGCTGGATTCAAACCCGCCAGCTCAGGTGTACGTGGCTGGCGCATTAGCCCGCAGAGCCACAGGCACCAAGCCAATAAAGCATAAAATTTTTAACATTAATGAAGTCTAGCTTATCAATTATTTCTTTCATGTATCATAACTTTGGTGATATATCTAAAAAGTCATCACTAAGTCCAAAGCTATCTAGGTTTTCTCCTATTTTATCTTCTAGGAGTTGTATAATGTTTTTTGTTGTTGGTGCAGCAATTTTTTTGTTGTTGGGAAAGAGTTTTGTTCTGTCCCCTCATCATAGCTCACGGCAACTTCAAATTCCTGGGCTCAAGTGATCCTTCTGCCTCAGAGTCCTGAGTAGGTGGAACTTCAGGTGCCCATCAAAACACTTGCCTAATTTTTTTTTCTTTTTTCTTTTCTTTCTTTCTTTCTTCTTCTTCTTCTTCTTTTTTTTTTTTTGAGACAAAACCTCAAACTGTAGCCCTGCTCACAGCAAACTTGAACTCTTGGGCTCAAGTGATCCTCTTACCTCAGATTTTCTTTCTTTCTTTTTTTTTTTTTTTTTTGAGACAGAGCCTCAAGCTGTCACCCTGGATAGAGTGCTGTGGCATCACAGCTCACAGCAATCTCCAATTCCTGGGCTCAAGTGAGTCCCCTGCCTCCGCCTCCCAAGTAGCTGGGACTACAGGCGCCACCACAACGCCTGGCCATTTTTTGGTTGCAGCCATCATTGTTGTTTGGCAGGCCCGGGCTGGATTCGAACCCGCCAGCTCAGGTGTACGTGGCTCGCACCTTAGCCCGTTGAGCCACAGGCGCTGAGCCAGATTTTCTATTTTTAGTAGAGATGGTAGTCTGGCTTTTGCTCAGGTTTGTCTTGAACTCTGGATCTCAAGCAATCTGCCTGCCTCCACATCTCAGAGTGGAGGTGTGAGTCACCATGCTCGGCCTGGATTCTCTTTTTCATGGAGTCATAGAATAGGTTCAAAGTTTCTTTTTTTTTTTTTGAGACAGAGTCTCACTTCGTCACCCTTGGTAGAGTGCCATGGTGTCACCCTTGGTAGAGTGCCATGGTGTCGCAGCTCATAGCAACTTCCAGCTCTTGGGCTTAGGTGATTCTCTTACCTCAGCCTCCTGAGTAGCTGGGACTACAGGAGCCTGCCACAACGCCTGGCTATTTTTGCAGTTTGGCCGGGGCAGGGTCAAACCCGCCACCCTTAGTGTACGGGGTCAGTTCCCTACTCACTGAGCCACAGCCACTGCCCAGGTTCAAAGTTTTCACACAGATTTTTATGCCTGTTTTTTCAGTCCTTTCTCATTTAACTGTGGCTATTTCACTGGGTTAAACTCCATTTCATCCGGTCTTTCCATGTCCTGAATAAACTGTTTAGGCTCCTTCACCTTCAGAACCACAGCCTGTGTCATGGGCTGAGTTTTGCTCTGTGATTCTCTCTGCTGGGCTTCCTTTCAAGCTGGTCTATGGGGCTCAGAGATTTCCCACTCATGGTGGATGATACCGGTCTCTGTCCCATGTTGACAGTGAGTATGGTTTACTTGTTCATTACAAACAACAATAACAACAACAAAAGTACTTGTGCTGGGTTCCCAGGACTCCAAGAAGCGGGGAGGGGTTGCTTCTGGCCTTTCTTACTTGAAGGTGCCTTCAAGTCAGCCTCTGGGTCACCCTCTGAGACTGGTTAGTGATGGATTCTTTGCATCTCAGTCTGTTTCCATGACCCTTCTGTCTCCTTTTCCGTCCTCCCTATCATTTGATCACCGGGTCCATATTAACACATTATTGATGGGTCACAAGTTAACCTGTGTTTGCACCTGTGTTAGCTATTGCAACATTCAAAGTGCAGAGTAATGCAGAATATTGTAAAAGCTTTCTAGAGCATGTTTAGTTGTGCTCTCTTTATTATAAAAAACTTATTTTCCGGCTCGGCGCCTGTGGCTCAGCGGGCTCAGTGGTGTACCAGCCACGTACACCTAAGCTGGCGGGTTCAAATCCAGCCTGGGCCCGCCAAACAACAATGATGGCTGCAACCTAAAAATAGCCGGGCGTTGTGGTGGGCGCCTATGGTCCCAGGTGCTTGGGAGGTGGAGGCAGGAGACTCGCTTGAGCCCAGGAATTGGAGATTGCTGTGAGCTGTGATGCCACAGTACTCTATCCAGGGTGAAAGCTTGAGGCTCTGTCTCAAAAAAAAAAAAAAACTTATTTTCCTAGATATTCAGGTTTTTACCACAACTGTAGTCTTACAAAATCTGCAATGCTGATGGATTGTGATGTGAAGATTTTTCAACAAATTATACGCAGATGCTTTATCTGATTGAGTGATTTCAAAATATTTTGTAGTGATCTAGAAATTGATAATTTATTGGAAGACAGTTATGAATCAGATATTAGGCCACCAAAATGGCAAAACAGAAATGTCGTGGAATCTGATAGTGAAAGTGATTTTGAAGAGGAGTGGATTGAGAATGATATTACACCAATGTTGGAGGATTATGCAAATATTTCAGGCATGACTGTTGAGCTTAGTGAGTCACAGAGTACCAGTGAAGTGATACATAGTTGTTTCTCAAACCAATTTATACCAATTTATACTGCCAAATAGGACAATTTTATAAAAACTCTGCTAGAACTTTACCATGGATGAAAGTTACTACTAGTGGTATAAAGAAGTTACTCAAGGCCAGGCTGGTGGCTCACACCTGTAATCCCAACACTCTGGGAGGCTGAGGCGGGTGGATTGCTTGAGCTCATGAGTTCAAGACCAGACTGAGCAAAACGTGAGCTTCATTTTTACTAAAAAATAGAAAAAACTGAGGCAAGAGGACTGCTTGAGCCCGAGTTGGAGGTTGCTATGAGCTATGATGCCACAGCACTCTACCCGAGGTGACAGCTTGAGACCCTGTCTCAAAAAAATGTTACTCAGTTTATTAAGACTAATGGGACAAACAAAAACATCACATTGGAGAGATTACTGGCCAACAGAACCTTTGCTTGAAACACTAATGACTAGAATGAGGTTTGAGCAAATCCTTACATGTTTTCATCTCAGTGTTACTTCACGAGCTACATCTGGTGAAGACAGACTTTATACAATTAGGCTTCTTTTGGATGACTATTTATTCCACAGTTTCAGTCTTTGTACATACCTGAGCCGAAGTTATCCCTAGATGAAGCAGTCGTACCACCTAGAGGACTTAGCCGCTTCGTTCTCTCTCATATTCAGTTGCGGAATAACAGCCGGTGACATGGGATAGCTTTGGCGCAAAATTGCCAGTCAGCAATGTGTTAAGTTCTTTTCTTCTTTTTTTTTGAGCCAGAGTCTCACTATGTTGCTGTTGCGTGAATGGAGACGCGAGGGACAGTAGCTTTGCCCCAGGTGTAGAGGGCAAATTACCTATACCTATAATTATTAGGGGAAATACAAGAAACAGACTACACACTCTCCAGGTGGCGTGTAGCAAATTGTCTTTATTCTGGGCCACCTTATATACACTGGTGGTCACGTACACACTTAATCTATAATCTATAGCCTTTTCCCATTACCCAACTTCTTCTAACTATAATTAACTA